>JAQIXS010002988.1:0-19879 GCA_034700785.1 Rossiulus vilnensis
ATAAAAGAAATCAAAAATAAGTAAATATAAATAAAAAATGGAGAGGGTAGTGAAAATAGCAATTGTGATCCATCACCATTCTTTTATCAAGTTCGAATATTGTGTTTGATTCATTAATGATATTTGGAAAGGCAATTTTGCTAACAAATTAAAAAATGGACAAACATTCATAAGTATTTTATGCCGAAAAGTAAAGTGGGGGAGGTGAAAAATAGGAATTGTGATCAGAATTTCCCGCAGTCCCCGGCCATAGCAATGCTGTAAGTGTCGATGCCAATCGAACTCACAACAACACTTAATTTAACTTAACTTAAACAAGTTTTAATGGTTAGTGGTGAATTTCCGTGTTAGAAATATCTGCTATTTAGGTGCACCAACAATTCATCGTGAAAATGTGGGTCACGGAGTTTTCAAAAAAATCTGCTTTTTAAAGTGAATGTGAAAAAAGTTAAATATGAAATATGACTAACAAAATGTTTAATAAATTCAGCAAAGAGAAACAATGTAAAAAAAATAGCTTAAGCACAATTCTTCAGTCACTATTTTTTCATTTTTAATTCAACTTCTTATCCTGGTAAAGAATCCCCCAAGTCCTTTAAGGTAACTTCTTCTATGTTGACACTCGTGTCCATGTCTTCTTCTTTCAATTGATGCCAATGTTTGCCTTTCCTCTTTCCTGATGAATGCGACCCTCTTCCTCTTGGCAAGAAGCCACGGGTTGTGCCCTGTCCGAAACATATGGTTTTGGGCACTCTTCCGAAAAAAAAGTCGAACGAAATTCAAAGTATTAATAACTATATAGTTAATACATATTTGGACACAACTGAAAATGATTATACTTCGGAGCATATTTCACGGGTAATTTTCTGGTAATGTGTTCATCTGTTTCTACAGTTGTCTGCATTCTCTCAATCCCTGGGTTCTCATCCTCTTTTGTAGACTTTTGATTGCATCTGGAAAGACCAAATGGTTAACAGCACATACCTACAACAGTTCAAAATAATGCTAGTTATTTATACTTCTCTTTCTGCAGGCGACCAAACCGGAAATCGTGTGGATAGTGATGGAATTTGACCAAATGGACTTTCCTCTCGTTTGCATCTATAAACTTGTCTTGACATCCTTCGACGAGGCACTGATACTAAAGAAAGGGTGATGACAATGTAAATATCATTGATTTCAACTTTTTGACAGTAGGTTTACCGCAAGAAAGACGTCTTAAAAACTGAGGTATTGTTTGGAAGTAATAAAAATAAAAGATTTTAATCTTCCTTTCACTCTGATGACATGGATTACTTTTCATATATGTAACAACTTGCCATATTTTGCTTCTCTGCCAGGAGTTTAAACAAGACATCGTGGGACTCCAGAGCGTGTATTTCCAACAAGTGATTTGTCGGAAATAATCTCTTACAGTCACTGCACACATGCCTGTGGATGCTGTTGTAATGACCTTCGTAGTCTTGCACGGAATGGAACGTTCTCATGCATCCAGCAATATGACAGCTGAATGCAGGCACCCTGTAAAGTCAAAACATTCATGGTAAGTAATATTGATAATTATTACTGCTCATGCTTCCTACTTTGCAAACATGAAATCTTAAATTCGTACCAAATTTATCATCTGGTTGCATCCCTCAAGCGGACCTTACACGTTTATTACTAATGACATTGCAAACTATCATTACTTGTCAGCCGAACATGATTATGTTAAATTCTCATCAATTTTGGCAAATATTACACTTCAGCTTACCCCAGGCCGTCAAGTAATGATGGCAGGAAGGAGTAATGATAGTCAGTACATGCAAAATCACGACTAATGATCGTGTAAGGTGATCCTCAGGAACTCAAGTTCCATTCAATGGACAAGATACTGTAATGTTGATCAAAGAATTTTGGACTCAAGTTAGTTGGCAATTTTCAAGAATTTAACTGAATAAAGGAAATTCATTCCAAATTTCACTACCTTTACGCCAGCTAGCATCGATATTCATTTTCTTACAAAATTTAATGTTAGCTTCATGGAAGAATGGCAAAGTTGATAGAGGCATGCAAAGAACTCCTGTTGTACTTACGTTTTGTGAACAAATTCCTCATTATCAATGTCATACGTCGATTGTTTATTTTTAACATTAGAAAGCACGAGATCCCCCGCTTGAAAAAACGCATCCCCGATTTTAAAACGCCTGGTGCAGAGAACCTTCAACCTTCCTGGTTCGTCCATCATCGTTCATCCGAAGATTCATCCATCTGATATTCCACAGCACAATCAGATGCAGTCGAATTTATCCTAACCAACAAACCAAGCAAAATGCATGGTCCGCACTGTCACCTTCAGACTATATTTAGCAGCTGTTAACGCCAACGCCAAATGCGTTCTTTTTGGTGAATTGTAATGTTTCGAATGCGGTTGGCAAGTGAAAGTAACCTAAAGTTGAAGTTGAGATCGGTGTACGCAGATTTTTAAGGTTTCAACGTACAGAAAATGCATACGGCGACCCTAGCTGGTTAGGATTTCCCAGGCCCCGCCCATCCCAGCACACCTTGCACGAAACCGCGGGAAATCCATGGGCGGCAATTCTGGCCAAAACTTGGACATTCTGAAGGAATTTTGGGGCTGTGTGGTCGATTTTATCTCCCCTCCCGTTTTAATTCGTGCTTTCAACCGAGTAAAAATCCCCTTTGTTTTTCCACCCATGCGAATTTCCTTTCATTGTTTTTATTTGAATGATTGCAAGAATTTGATTTCTTCAATTTTACAGAGCATGGACTTTCATCTTACCAGAACAGCATTGAGAGACATCACCCGTAATCACGCCGCAATTATGGATGGATTGGACGGTCAGTTAACCCCACGTGAGTGAAATTGTTCGATTTTGATTTTTTACTTGTACCTCTTATTAGCGCATTTATGTGCAAAAAAATTGGGCAGGCATAACTCTGTTTGTAATCGTGACCACGAACGTGCAGGTCATCCATTGTAATGTCGCTAGGTGAATGGCCGACATTCCAAATTGCGAAATTTTTATAACCATGGTTTTGTTTCGTTTAGTTTTGTTTCGAAGGCTTCTCACCTTGAATCCAAATCTTCCTTAATCTTGGAATAAAATATTAGTCTTATTAGTTTTTATTTATTTTTTTGCATCGATAAAGTGTCTAGAAATAGCTTCATTGTTTCGGAACTCAAACCAGAATTTTGGTCTTCCTGCATTAACTTTCTTTCACATTGCTTTCAATTGTTTATAGCATGTAGTTTTGCACCCTAAATTAATAATGTGCACCAAAGCTTATCATAGATTGTGTAAAATGATATTTTGGCGGGACCGGTTCCATTTTGGGGTACTGATGCAATATCAGTAAACAACTGATTGCATTTTGAGCATTTATGGTGCATGTATTACGAATAAGTCTTACAAAAGTCGAACTGAAAAGGTTTTTGTAGGTTTTCTTGTAAACATTGCAAGGGTTAGTCATGTGTCTGAACGTTGTTTTTCTCGTCCAATCCGCCAACTATGCAACACCTTTTTAATTTCTGGAATAAAAGTAAGGGTTCCTCCACGCATGGAGAACCTGAACTTGTAATAAGGGAAACTAGAAAGACATGGAATAGTCAGGGAAATTTAACATCAAAATGACTTTTGAATTCACATCTATTGGCTGTAGAATCAAAGGGCATTAAAGGGTAGTTATTGAAAGGCAATGAACTTCAGTGTAGCAAAACAAGTGGACACTATTGTTAGTGCAAAAATCAAGACATGGCACACTCAGTTGTGCAAGTATAGAAATGAAGACTTCATCGTTAAATCAATTTGCATGTCTTAATTTTGCATTATTGTTCAGGGTGGTCAAGGAAGTTGGACATTCTATTTCTGGGGGTACCCTGAAGTATGCAAAGTATGCACTTAAAGAGTAATCTTTCATTAGCTTAATAATAATGTTGCATGTTTTTATAGACACTAATGCAACGAGAACGCCTCCTTCCTTGTTAACTCCATCACCCGATGAGGAAATAATTAAGCAACGTGGGAAGAGGAATGTCACTCCCAATTCGGAAGGTTCGTTTCAAAATCAACCTTGTCGTATGATGCTCGATTTGCGTCTATCCGTTCAATGAAAGAGAATTTGCTTTTGCAGGTGATTTTCTCGGTTGGCTACTTACACCTACCAGCAAACCAAGGACACCCACAAAGGGCCAGAAAACACCGAGCCTACCAACCAGGTGCAGTCCTCGCAAGAGGCTTCAGATGGGTGATGGGTCGACATCCCCGGGAGCATCACCAAGCAAGCAGGGGAAGGTAACATCAGCCAGGTTTTAGAGCTTTGCAGTTGTCAACCCAGTTAGTGAGCGTTATTTAAGTGCATCAGTTATATTTTCAGCTTAAAGTGCAGTCACAACTCGTAAAGCGACAGAGGATTCAGCGCAAACTCATGCAACCAATTGACTTTCTGACCGCAATAAAGGGCCTGACGCAGAATCAGCTTGTGGATGTCCTTACCCAGATCGTCAGTAATCATCCTGAAATCAAGGAGGTATATAGCCTGTTCTCTTCCCTTATCCTTAGTCAAATGTTAAAATTATAACACTGGATCATCTTACAGCTATATTATGGTTATAAAAAGTACTTTTTTAAGAGTAGTGGGAGTATAATTGGGCAGATTGGTTTCATCTTTCCATAAATGTCCATTTTAGAAAAAAGTTTGGAACTTTTATATCGATTTGACATTTGTATTCTAACATGGTTGTTTATTCAGGAGGTTGTATCGGATTTGCCATTACCTGATCTGAGACCTCTGGAAGACAAGCTGAACATTCTTTCCCACAATATCTTCAAATCATTTCCGCAATCCCGATGGGGGTCCAACAGAGATGCCTTCTGTTATCGACGTGTATCTACACATCTGACTGTATTCAAGGTAGGTTTCTTAATTAAACTGATAAAAATGAATGAACCCAGTTAACAATTTACAAATACAGTAAACTAGAATGTAAAGACATTTAGGAAGGGTCTTGTGTTTCTGGTTGTCAATGGAATCTACTAACATTTTTAAGAACATTATACTAAAGCTGCTGAACATTTCTATATGCGACGTATTACATTAAATATTAATTGATCCATTCCTTTTCAATTTGCAGAAAGAATGCATCGAACAAGGAAAGCAGTTGTTGAACAGCCAACAATGGGCATCTGTCATTGATTACGTGCTTTTGGCTTGGGGCTATGTCACTGCATTGCCCGACTGGGATAATGCAACCCATAACAAAGTGAAACTGCAGTGCTTCTCAGCCTTGGCCTCTCAGTGCATGAATGCTCTGAAAAAGAGCAATTTTGAACGTGATCATTATGAAGACATTGTCGCAAGGTACGTCAAACAGCTTTTCCCGAACAATGCATTCCAATCGCCAGTTTTTAAAACGTATCCATTTTGCAGATTGACCGAGGCAAAGTCCAGTTGCGAGGAAATTGATCCTTGCGTCCAGAAAGTTGAGCAAATGCTCAAGAAATTGAAATGCTAGCACGTTTGATGCATTCGTTTTAACTCGTACTTGAGGGCAATATATGCCCTGATGCCCAAGATTGTTCTTATTTTTATACCCACTCCCAAATTCATTACTCTTACTTGTTTCTATTTTAACGATGTAACATTTATTCTTCACTGGCATTTTCCTATTCACATTTCATTATACTTTTACAATATTGCAATGTAAATTGAAGCAATCACTTTGACCTTTTTTATGGATTGTATTTTTATAAAACCATTGATTGCAGGGTACTCTTTTAAAAAACTTCGATTGTATGAAATGTATTAGTAAAATGCAGTGCAAGACAATGATCGATGTACTTGATGTATTTTAAGGCCTGAAGTACGATATGAATCAGAAGTTACATGTATAGCGATATGCATTAGTTATTTACATCATAATCAAAACATGAAAACTTGAGTAAGCGATTGCACAGTTAAGAGGAAATAAAAATTTACTTTTATGTAAAACAAGCTTTTGTTTTAAATATACCAGTTAATTTCCTAAGGGAAGTTGCACGTTGTAGTTTTGCCTTTTGATGCTGAAGTATGTATATTCACTGGGTATTGTTTTGGTTAGAATGGTTTTAAACCACATTATTTAACCTTTAAAATTGACTTCAGGATTTTATTAATTTGGAAATGAAGTATGGGTAGCATATTTCTCATTAATTACAAATCTCCAGATGCTTAACTAAGTATGGTGAATTATTTATTCAATTTCTTTAACAGTGTGTTAAGTTTATTTAATGAACTATAACGTGTTAAAATACAAAAGTTGCCAAGCCCCAGTAAACCCATTTGCAAAATCTGAACCTTCTAGTTGGTCGCTGTATAAATGTACCTAAAAATTCAATCGCTGACACTAAGTGTGCTGTTACACTCAAACGCTTTCCATACAATATAGAAACTGCCTTTACATGTATCTGAACTATATACAAGACCTTCTGAAAGGGACAAATGTTCCCATTAAAGAAACTTCAAAACTTGGCATTACCAGACTAGTCGTTCCCCAGAAGCTATGTCCTGACTTACAAATAAACTCATTAGGGCCCACTTAAGCATATCTGGGCAACTAGGTATGTGCTATTTAATAACTTTATTGACCTAGATCAAAATAAACGATTTTGCTTGGTAAGTCATCTGTCAAGAATTAGATGAGCAGTTATCCTGATATCCACCAATTGAGCATACATTTCATGAAGTACCCAAGAGGTTTTGACCACTTAAATCTCCACTTGTGAAGCTTGAAGTACAAGTTCATCTTAAGCCAAACAAGTCAGGGCAGTTCAGCCACTACCTGTACTGCTTTACAGGCTCCCATTTTCCAACATCAGCCTTTAATCTTCGTATTGCAGCAACTTAGGGCAGACTAGATCTTTATTCGAACAATGGGCAGTGAAGGAATGCATACAAGATAATCTCTCAACATCAAGTGGTGGCCCTTAAAAGGGCCGTTGTTTCAAGTTCAATTCGGGATGTCTTAGTATTCTTGGCTTTGTCCGGACTTCTTCGAGCTCTTGCCACCACTGCTTGGCAACTGACCGGTCTTCTTGGGCAGGAGAACAGCCTGGATGTTGGGCAGCACACCACCTATGAGAGGAAAAACATGAGAAGTTTGAGACCAATATGACCATCACTTGAAAGCCAACTGAAGACTTCCAATTACCCTGAGATATGGTGACTCCAGAAAGCAGCTTGTTCAACTCCTCATCGTTTCGGATGGCCAACTGCAAATGCCTGGGAATGATCCTAGTCTTTTTGTTGTCCCTGGCAGCGTTTCCTGCCAACTCCAAAACTTCGGCAGCCAGATATTCCATGACTGCGGCCAGGTAAACCGGAGCTCCTGCACCAACTCGCTCGGCGTAATTGCCCTTGCGGAGAAGACGATGAATCCTTCCCACCGGAAATTGGAGTCCCGCTCGGCTCGACCGGGTCTTCGGCTTTGTTTTCGCCTTGCCTCCTTTTCCGCGTCCAGACATTGCTAATTCGAAATGAAAGCTAACGACTAACGATGATCAGCGCTAGGGAATTCGTTGAAGAATGGCGGATTTCGGACGCGCACTGCTTTTATACGGTTTCCTGGTCACGTGGTCGGATAGTTTTGAGATTTGGAGGAACCAATGAGCAAGGCGAAAAACGCCAGGATTTGGCCAATCAGGTAGCAGCGCGGGAAAGCGGTTGTCACTTCGCGCTTCGCAGGCCGGACGCAAAGGTCATCTTTTGTGTATTTCGCGGGTTTCTTTTACGGGTTTATATTCGCGGGCTGCGAAACCGAAGGGTTTTTTTTTGATGTGGTGCGCGGGAGTTTCCTGTATCAATCGGCCATGTGACTGCAAATACGCCTACTTTCCACTGAACATGCGGTAGGACCGCAACTTTTATTGTTTAGTTAGTAAGCCATGGCGAAGCCCTACTAATAATTTAATTTAATTGCTAATTGTCATGTGGTCAGTAGTGTCGGGTGCATTGCCAAAATCCCCGCAGGACCCACGCACACGTGTTCATGTAGGCCTAGATCCTGGGCAGATTTGCTTCGAAAGTTACATGCACTTCCCCAAAAATCAGTCTTATTTGTCGTTTTTTCATGTGTGATTGAATAAGAGTGCTATCAAACACAGGGGGCCTTAATAAATGACGTCATGCAAAAAAAACTTATCTTTGGACGCTGCCATACATAGTTACTGCATACACTGTATATGTGCATGTATTGGCATACTACTCGAAGACAAAGATAGTTTTAAGTAGGGATACTGTCAAATGCAAACGTTTTCTGGAAGATTTCATCACACAGGCCATTATTTATTTGTTTAGTTGTGTCCTTATTTATCATGATGGTAAGGACATCAGAATAATGTGGTATCAGACACAGAAAAATCTCAATCACAGTGAGCTTGGCAGCCCTTCCGCTCACAATTTGGCTGCTGGAAATACCAGCATTGGATCAGGATGGGATAAACTTGAACCATGAATGACGTACCATGATGTACATGTACACTGTAGGTCATTATTTATGTCTTACTGATACACTAGATAATACTGTAACAACCACCATAAGGGTAAAGCTACCCTTCGTTGCATTGCTGCTGTTGTTTTGTATAATTGTTATTACAGGCGCTATACAGACTACGGTGGTGGCAAAATGTAAGATTTTAGGGGCTTTGTTAGAAAGTTAACAGGGGATAATGACGGGGATTTCAACATCAATCCATTACCTATGGCCTCTGAAAGACTCCGTAAATTTCAATTGTGTGATTGTTACGGCCTACGAAAGGCTCCGTAGATTTTGTCGCGGGTTTGCCGGGATTGGAGTACTTTCCGGTTCTTTCGAGCGAAAAGGCTGGAGTATTTCCGGTTTTTTTTGTTACACGTGTTTTTGCCAACCGCGATGAAGATTAAAGGTCTAATATTCGTCGTGGAACATCTGTATCCTATTTCTCTCGTCTATCCATCCTAGCTAAGTCAGTAGATTGTCTGAAAATCAAAATGTCCATGGAGCTTGCTGTTAACACCGCCGTGTCGTTGGTTGGCGGCTTCGTTACCTATCAGCTGTTGCCAAAATTCAAAGACATGTTCATAAATGCCAACTTGTTTGGCATCGACATGTGCAAGAGGCAGAAGAGCGAGAAAATGTAAGACCGAGGTTTGTCGCACCGTTGATTCAGGCAGATTTACGACCAATCTCTTGACTTGTTATTCTACATGTGTCTTTCCAGACCCGAATCGATGGGCATGATCGTGGGCTCCGTGTTTCTGATAATCATGTTTCTTTTTATACCCGTTCCGTTCAGCAGACATTTCACGTCAAATGAGGGATTCCCGCACGATGAGGTATTACATGTAGTAGGTTCATTGTGTGGTTTTCAGAGGTTACCCCGAATTTCACTCGACTTGATTTGGCCTATCTAGTCTAGCTAGATGAGTCAATTAGGCTGGTTGGTTATATCACTTGAGTTAACATCATAGCTCGAAACCTCTCTTGAGCAGACCTTACCCTATCATTACTAATGCCATTAGGCCTACCTGAAAAATGACATTACTGATGATCCTGTAAGGTAAACTGGAATGTAACTTTTGCCAGTAATGAAGGAGTAGTGATTGCTGTTAATATCGATAGCAGACATTACATAATCCTTGCTGCGTAACATTACCAATGACATTGCCAACAATCACCACCTTTTCATTACTTGTTGGCAGTACGTAATCATTACTGCATGACATTACCGATGACGTTACCAAAATTCATTACTTGTTATTCTGACACTGTCATGTTACATTTACATAATTACTGGCAAACAATGCATTCCAGTTTGCCTTACACGATCATTGGAAATGTCATTTTTCAGGTAATGACATTAGTAACGATGGTATAAGGTCTGCTCAAAAGGGACGTTCATTAGTAATGTTATTCTCAGAATGTTATGGCATTAATAATGATTGGGGAAGGTCAGCTTTAGGTTTGCTGGCTTTTGAGAAATTTTATGTTGTTTTTCAAAAAATGAATACATTTATTTTTGTTTGTCAATGTTAAGTGTAATTTAAATTAAAGAATCACAATATTATGCAATCTGAGATATTGTGGCGATCAGTACATGATCTGTAACGTTGCTTCAATTGAAAATACGGAATTCTGAGAGATCCTGTAGATGCATTGTAAATAACTAATGAGTGTTATGCGTGAATGTTTCATCTTTCAGTTTGTCGAACTGATAGTATCGTTACTATCTGTGTGTTGTATGATTTTCCTGGGGTTTGCTGATGATGTGTTGAACTTGAGGTGGCGACACAAGCTGTTGCTACCCACAATAGCTTCCTTGCCATTGTTGATGGTTTATTACGTGAATTTCAACTCGACACACATCATTGTGCCGAAGCCCTTGCGAGCCCTGCTTGGCTTTAACTTAGATCTGGGTAATTGAGCTACATGGTATTGATGTTGTTGCAGAGGAGCGTTTCTGCTAATGATAAATTCAATTTTTGTTGGAATTCTAGGCGTCTTGTATTACATATACATGGGGATGCTGGCAGTGTTTTGTACAAACGCCATCAATATTTTAGCTGGAATCAATGGGCTAGAAGTTGGACAATCTGTAATCATTGCTTTTTCCATAATAGTCTTCAATTTAATTGAGCTGTTTGGTATGGAACGTTTTCATGTGTATATATCTTCCACAATTTAATAATTATTTAGCATAATTCTGGATTACATTTGTCTTGTATAGTGGGATCGGGAAGCAAAGCCTATCAGTTTTCCCTCTATTTTATGATACCATATTTCGTTACCACCCTGCCGTTGCTCTATTACAATTGGTAAATTGAATTTTATTAATTGGTTGCACATTTTATTCCCTCTTTAATTGGCCGTTAATATCCACGGTTTGATGTTGCAGGTATCCAGCTAAAATGTTTGTGGGTGATACTTTCTGTTACTATTCGGGGATGCTCTTTGCGGTCGTTGGGATTTTGGGACACTTCAGCAAAACCATGTTGCTGTTTTTCATACCACAAGTCCTAAATTTCTTATATAGTGTTCCCCAAGTATTTCACCTCGTGCCTTGTCCTCGACATCGACTGCCTAGGTAAAAATGAGATTTGATGGAAGAACGAATTATTTATCGTGTGAATGTTATTGTTGCAATGGCTCATTTTATAATGCCTTGTTCCTGATGGTAATTTAGGTATGATGCCGCAACTGATAAATTGAATGTTAGCTGTAGTAGGTTTAAAGCAAAGGAATTGCACCCCCTGGGGCGATTATTTCTGGTTGTTTGCCGATTTTTCCACTTGGTGGATTTTGAGGAAGCTACTGGAGAAGATGACCAATACATGGAATGTAACAATTTAACGCTTATCAACTTTGCAATTCGGCTAACAGGTCCCATCCACGAAAGAAAGCTGACCACGTACTTGTTAATATTCCAGGTAGGCACATGCCTCACTTCATACCTGATCCATAAAAGGATCGCATATAAAAAGTAGCATTTTTGAAATGTTATACAAAGGGAAATTTTCCTTTTTATTTCAGGTCTTTTGCAGTGCTGTTGCATTTTTCATACGCTATCCGATGGCGCAATTGTTCTACGATGTTTTGTAGTGTGCGTGCGGCTGTTATGTTTTGTGAAAAAATAATAAAAGAAATATTGCAGATTTTGACACTTTTTTAAAACTTATCTTTAGCCACTTGTAGATTTATAGAACGAATTAATTGCTTCAGTAAAAGTACAGCGAATTTAAATACTGATCAAAGATGAGTTGATGCTCGATTTTCAGTTGTTGATTTGCAACAAATTATTATAGGTGGAAGTTGTTACCTTTAAAAATTGCTGTTCTTATGACATGTGCTAAAGATTGTGCCAAACATTGTAAAATTTCCAAAAATCTCGTCACTTGAATGTGTAATTCTGGGGGAAATCTAGGTGGCCGTGTCAGATGCACTGTTGAAGTTATCTTGCATTCATCTTGTATAAACCCATCACTTATCCAATTAATCAAAATAGAGCTGCCTTAATTTTTCATTTTGAGCAGGATTTTGGCCTTGGCACCTAAAACTAACAAGCACAACGTTTTAATAGGAGGTGGGATTGTGCACTTTTCTTGTATAAAAAAACTGAATTGTGTATTTTATTTTAGGTATTTTGTTATGTAATTTTAAAAATATACAAAATAACGCGTGTTCAAAAATTAACAAAGACACCAATACAGTTGATTCCGCTTAATCTGGACACATCCGGACGGAGGCGTTTTGCCCCGATTAGGCGGCTGCCCAGAATATGCGAAGTTCAAAACAAAATACATGTATGTGGTGTAAAATAAAGACCGTAGGTACATTGCAGTATAAATGGTTGTTTATTCGTTTAAAAATGGCTAGAAATGAGTGTATCATCCAAATGTAAATGTATTTTAATAACATATCCAAACTACGAAAGTATACATGTACATCCAGATTTTAATTCAATAAAAATGATGGTGAGTTTTTACGTACTTAAATCAGTTTACAAAAGGTGTCAATTTTGCTCTGTCGCGAATTCTTTATCGACTGACAGTGAACAAAATCCAGCCGCCTGTCCAGATTAAACGAGTTAGTGGCCGAAATAACCGGACCAAAAACATGTGCGAATGTACTGTCCGGATTTGTTCTTGACAATTTGGCCCTAATAAATGGCTGCCCAGATTAACCAGTCCAGTGTCCAGATAGTGCGGGATCGACTGTATATGATAGCCTAGATGGTAGAGAAGAAAAAGTACTTTGGATTAAAACAGCAAGGACTCACGATACTCACCTGTTAATTGCCTGAATCACAGTGTGATTAAAAAAAATAAAGTGCAAGCATCTGTCAGAGAAGATGCGGGAATGGAGGGAGAAGAAGACAGTCCATCAAAAGCAACTCTTGAGGCGGACAATCATGTCTGCTCCTAACTTCTGGATCCCGGAAGTGCAACAGGACCTAGTAACTTGATCCTTGAGACAACTCGATAAAGGCAATATGCGACTGTCCCTTGCCAGCTTGCAGAAACGTCTGAGCTAGTGGCAACAAGTACTAACCTTGTCCGTTGCTGTAAAAGTCATCTACGTATACTGTAAAGCTGATTGTCCACTTGAGAGCTAAACGCGAAAGTAGCCTCTCCCGAGAGACTACGTTCTACTGAACCCGTTACATACTCGCAATAGAATTTAGCCCCTCACGAAATTATAATTCCCCTTTCAACTCTCAAATGGACACAGCTTCAGCATGACGCCTATAGTCTTGTGGAATAAAGAGTAAACTTTGAATTCAAATAATCCAATAGAAAGAGCCGGTTATGCGATTGATCTTTCCTGTGCCATGACTAATTTCCCGTCGGTGGACACTGGCGCTGGTTAAGGCTCTGAATACTCTTCTTTTAACAACACTATAATGACGTCTTCGTGTGAGCGGGCTTGAGTGACGAGCGCCAATAAGCTGCATGCCTGCAATTTCGATTTCGGATCGAATGCAGAGCCTGACGATAGATGCAATAGTTTAGGTTGATTGTCATTAATGTCTTGAAACATAAAACAAACAACAAACGTTGCATATTTTATTACAACATTAGCTGTTACATTACGGATATACTTATTCGGCTTCTGGATCGGATCGCCCGATCAACTCCGAAATTGGATTGTTTCTTCGATCATCACAGGCCCACAATTTTCAGCCTATAAAAAGTTAACAATAAGGATTTCCACAACATTACTGCTTCAGCGTTGTAGAATTGGCTGTCCACTAAACTCTTGAGGTGTTTTTTTATAATTTGAAAATGCCACATTTATTAATAAAAAAATAAATGCTAAACCATCCAAAATGACGAGTCATGCAAGTAACATATTTTAAAGAATGTATCGAAAGGTAAACAAGTAATGTACATGTATTAAAGGCTTAAATTATTTACAGTACATTTATATTTATTTGTTGTACATTATTGTTTTATTTATGAAACAAAATCATGCAATGGAAAATCGTCCGGATAATTTTGGTTGAACTGATTATCGTATTGTCCATGTTAAATTATTTTCTTCCACTTAGAATTGATTGCCTGAAAGATCACTTCGTATTTGATAATTTGAAAATGTCTAATTTATTTACAATAAAAAATAAAATGGGAAAATCTTATTTTTTTATAAATAAGAGATATCTTCCGATCACATGAAATATGGAGGGTAGCTGCAGATGAAACTTATACGTGAGGAAAAATAAATTGAACAGTGACAGTCAGTTCCCTAAATTATCTAAGAAGTTCTCTTTTTTTCAGTCTTATGTAAATTTCGTTGAAAAGAGAACACTCCATTTGTTCCTTGTATTCATTGTGTCTGATTTCCAGTAAACCCTGTAAATGCCACATTATTACTGAAATACGGAAAATTGGATTAAACAATCTATTACGTACCTGGTATCTTATTGTACATTTACCTAACACATTTTAAAGTAATGATAAAGTAACATTCGACCTTCAAACCATTATTTTTGTTGTCATACTGATCCTTTTAGAAAAAATAACTAAGCAGTGCATTCAAATATCTTTTAAAGTGTATGAGTTTTTATTGTTCAAAAAATATTAACATTTAAGCCTAGTCTAAAAAGACTGCACTCTAAATCTTCTTACATGCACAAAACACGCATACATACATTTTGATGACCCAACATTGCATACAAACATTCACTCCAACATTCTCTTTCTTCATTAATCTAGGACCCAGGTATTTTATTTCTGAAGCACCAAATTCTTTCTTCTGTTCATGAAGCAGCAGACTGGTAAAACTCAAAAGCAGTGGAAAACATGAAAAATATAAAAACGGACTGTTGGGCATGAGGAAGACTGCCACAGTTTTTTTATGAATTATTTAAAACTTAAATGGCCGTAACATTTACTGAAATTCACGTTTAGAGAAAATAGAGAGGTATAGGTGAAGAATTTCTTTAGAAGTATTTAAACCGGTTAAAATTGCTTGCATGGTCTAAGCTTGGACAGTGTGTGACTAAATTATAACCATTCAGTTACTTGAAAAAAGCTGTTTTTGCTTGTTTGTAGTTTAATAGTTGAGTGGGTGCAATGCGGCGATAGCATCACATATTAAGTTGTACACTTAAATCAATGACGAGTTTCAACAAACTCCAATAATTGCCTATTAAGACAGCAAATTGACATGACATCAGTTTACACTGATCTGGGAGGGTTAAGTGCGACTTTAAGGGATGGTATCACTGATGAAAATTAGAACATAATTCGACAAAATGAATGGTGACCAGGCAAGCATTCCACATGTACATCACAAGGTGGGACTAGACAGTTTGAGATACAATATCATCATCTCCAAATCAAGTTGTTGACTGCATGATAGAAAACAAAAACTGGCCATCTTCGTGCTATTATAAAACAATAGGCAGAATGATCAAGATCTGTATAGGCCGTTTGGCCATTGAATTGTACTATCATTACAGTCAAGTACATATTTAAGCTACAGAAATTTTTTTTTTTTGCATTATTGGTGGGATATTTGGGAGTAGGGTATTGGTAAACGTTCTACTACTAAGTTATATAGTGGAATTATGTAGCCTAGACTTTATTAATGCTATAGCAGCAGTAAAAATAAGAAGTAGCAAAATTGTCAGCATTCACTTCTTTTATATAAATTTGGTGATAGCGGCCAATAACTCAATAAACGTAAGGGGGTGACGTGAAAACTAACTTAACATTTAGGCAAGCGCTTGCATAGGGACGAGATTTGCAATAAAACTTGCTTCCATCTGAAGCACAAACGCTGGTTACTGCAACTCTTAACCTGAGGGTGTATTTCCTCAGCAATGCAGTGACCTACAACCTTGCAGGTACAATTCTTTCTCATGAGAGAAAATTGGCAACACTCAGGGGGTGTAGCTAGCTACTGGTGCTACATTGTCGCACTGTCGCAGAAAATTGTTTTCATACCATTTGTCGACATGCTGTTCTTTTTCACATTTCCAGTTTGAGATTTTGAAAATATGCAATAGCTCTTTTAACTGAATGCAATAGAATATGTAAACCAGTAGCTGCCCCTACACTCATCCTTTCATGTACATATACCAACCATCGGTATCGCTACACAGCTATAATAGATCACAGTTAAAGATTAGGATACGTTCAGTATCCTATGAAAGAAAAGTTCATGGATCCCTTAACATTAATAATAGTATCGGGAATTCTCTCCAGCGATGGCCATTTTGTGTAGCCTCACGTCATGTAAATCATTATGGCCCGTAGTGCGTACAGTAGTTCGGCTTGCATACGAGCCTCTAACATCATCAAGTTAACATGTACCTGGTAAAGAGGAAGGCAAGAGTTAGCTGAATCCAACACTCCCATTTGATGTCATAGAAGCATTTCGGGTATACAGTGTATGTTACCTTTTCTGAATGCCGGAAGTCCCTCATAACATTGTTGTAATTTTCCTTTGTAACTGTCTCTGGGAAGCAGCATACAGACTTGATAAAACTTTTGAGATCGCGTTCTAAGAGTTGGTTTACTTCACCATAGTCGTAATCATCATGCCTTATACCATATACACAATGGATGTAGTTCCAGATGGCTCTTCTGAATGTGGTTGTATCCACATGTTTTCTTGTGCCCATCCTAAATGGAAAATTTATCTGATTAAATTACATTCGAAATGATTGTTTACTCTCCAAATAATATTGACAACTTACGTATAATATGTTAGGCCATAAGCGGTTTTAAACTTCTCGTCTAATAAGTTTCCAACATCGCTGTACAATCCATTGACTAGTGAAAAGCCATGATCATCCCATGAGTAGTCCTGTAATGTTATTATAAATCAGTTTAAAAATATTTTAAAACAGTAATTGGCATTAGAATTTCAAGAGCATGAAGTACTTACTTGAACTCTGAAAGTGGGAATGTCTGATGATTCTCCTCTCTTTGCAAAGTCCTGATATTGAAATTTGGGATCATCAATAAAACACGATATGTCTGCCTTTGGGGTACTAACTGTTTCCCTGCCTGCTGAAACTGAAAGCCAAAATACTCATTAGACACTGAAGAAGTTAAAGTTTCCCCATCAATGTGCCTTAGTGTGCTTACTTTCAACAGTCTGGCTCTCCACCTTCTCGAACCTCTTCACCAGTTCTTCGAGTGATGTTTCCTCCTGGGCTTGTTCGGATAAATCTTTCATTCGTTGCATGAGAACTTCCACCCCACTGGCCATACCACATACCTTAAGACCATAAGAAATTAATAATAGATCAATTTTCAGTATTTTTGCCCGTGAAAATTATTCATGCAGCCAATCACAAAGTTAAATTTAAAATATGCAATTCAAAGTCATGTTATATTAGAAAATTGCCCCGCTTACCGTTGGAGATCCTACAGTTGGAGATCCTTCGTTGTCTGAACCCTTTTCAACAGTTAAGGATGGTGGCCTAAACGTATGTCCATCATTTTCATCTATCTCTGCGTTGATACCACAGCCAAATACAAAACTGGACAGTGAATGGAAATGGGCCAGCAGCACGATGGCGTGCACAACCTCTGACACAGACCAACTGTCTTTGCCTTTTGTTAATTTCTATAAAACAATGGTGTCAAACGGTTAGTTAATGTAATTTCATCGATCAGTCTCATAAAAGGTACAAGTCTGCTGCTGAGGTTTTACCTGAATGTGTGAGCGGTTTACCAGCCAGGGCCTGTGAGCCAGGATTTTATTGATCTCATAGAGATCACGCAACTTTTGCGGTATGTGATCTAACCCTTGCAGCCAGCGAGGGTTGCCACCTTGCAAAAGGAACTCTTGCTTCTGTAGATTAATCAAATAAGAACACTGATGCCTTCCTGCAGCCTATGCAAAAAAGTAGGGGAAATATTAACATCAAGATGATTCTGATTATTCCTAAGAACTGTTAGGTGAAAACCAGAAGAGCAACTCACAATCATTGCTATGTAATGCCTGTATTCATAAGGTAACGGGCCATCGCCTCTAAGCATGAAGTGCTGGGTTCTCAGAAAGCATTCCAGGTACTGCGGATGATACCCCATCACCTGTGTCACGTGATCCAGACGATTGTTTTGCAAGAATGCATCGATGAACAGCATCTGTGTCTGCAATAACAGAAAAATAACACCTTTATTAGTTCGAGGACCAGAGGACTGAGTGACTCACATTTTGCATTCGTAAAATTAACCGATCCTTCTTCAAAACAATCAACCATTACACAGTCATTACCAGGTGCACAAAACATAAGTGATAACCCGTTATTGATTCAAGTGGGCGGAAACAATTAAGGAGAATAATGTTTATTGTGCTTATTTGTGGAATCGTTTTTTTTGTAACGATTGCCTGCTACTATGGGTTTTACAGAATGTATCAATTCCTGTCACATTTAGACACCCAATTTGAATTTATTTCTCACGAATCTTTGGGATTGACTGGAGATTGGAGAACATAGCCTACATGTAAATTGTAGTTTTGAAATTTATCTCATAATTTAAAAACAAGATGTTTTTATAACCGGCAGAAAAAACAACTTAGGCTTTTATCTGGCGAAAACACTTGAAATTACTAAATGTTAATTGCGAAATGCAATTTGTAAGCACCCTACATTTTCATTATTTTAGGATTGTCCTGAATAATTTTTTTTCGTTTTGGCGTCACAATTGCATTTGTATTTCTGCGTCAGACTGATTGTTTGTCGAGGATAATGTACATCGCGTGCGAAACGCTGTTTTATAATTAGTCGACTTCATTTGGTTTGCATCATTGAAATAAACGGCTTTCATCTGTATGGATCGGCAGAGATTGCTAAAGGCCGCATTAATAGGCCAAAATGGGCTTTACCGATTTTTATGTGCTAGTTTCAGCGTTTGTTGTTGTAACGTGCATTACGTTTCAAACAAAACAATCGAGCGAATAGGGGATGGCAATCGGGGATATATTGGCAGTGTAACCTGACGATAAGTAATATAAGGCTCATTGTCAAACCTGTAACCGTGACGAAAATAGCAAGAAAACAATAATAGAAATTAAACTTATTTTGAAATCAAATGAAACTTCAACCAATGCTATTTCCATTTTGTTTCACCTTGGTTTCTACATCGTTACTGTTGTTCCAACCGCGCTTCCAATTTCAGTACTAAAATACCTTTTATTTTCAAACAAACTCGCATTTAATCGTGTTAGAACATGATGTTCCGGTTAAACGAAGTCGAATCCTCCCCTAACATTGTCCCTCTCGTAAAATCCCTTCCCCGGGTCATTATAACTGTTTCAAGAGCTCTGATCAAGTCGTAAAAATTAGCCCATCACCTTTCACGACTGATTAAAGACGATCGTTTCGTGGACTAGCTGTCTTTCACTTGTTTACCCTTCGCTAACCCCTTTTTCCACCTAGCGCTCTTATCACGCTTTGAAATTCTTCGTCAGAGGTACTTCTGCTGAATGGAAACTTCCAGAAAGGACGTGAATCGTTTAAAAGAAACGGATTGAAACTTGAATCATTGCAAATAAGGCGAATTCGCCAGGCTATTTTTTTTCTAATTGAGATTTACGGTTATTGCCACAAGCACGATTGCCTAACAGTAACATTATTGAGTCTGATCCACTCCCGACAGGTCAAATTGATAAGAGATTAATCGAGCACCGATTTAAATGAGCGAGTTTGTTGATTTCGATTTTGAAAATAAAGGGATCAATCAACTAGTGACGAAATGGGCCACAATAGTGATGCAAGCCACACTGGTACTGCTTGGGTGTAATACTAGTGTGGTTGATTGCATCAGCCTTATACCCCGGGCACACCATGCGCGTGGATCTCGTTCCGGAACGCAAACGAGTTGTGAACGCCAGATGTGCCCT
>JAQIXS010002989.1:0-19878 GCA_034700785.1 Rossiulus vilnensis
GTCCACTTTTAAAGCAGGATGTTTGAGTTATTAGTCGCTTTTTCTTTTATTTTCAGTTATTTTGACAAATATCAAAAGTAAGCATTAATTTACTCTGGGAACTTTGGCTATGGTCGTTATTTTTGATTTAATGTATTACGATTCTTGCGTTGCTGTCTTCACAGTGCTATTGTGAAATTAAGTTTCATTCATAGATGCTGCTTCGAAACGTCTTGCATTTGGTTTTCTGAAGTAACTAGTTTCTGAGCAACAGAAATTTGAAACACTAACCAATCTTTTGAATTCTCACTATATTTTTCAGAAATGGTTTATAAAACTAAGAAGATAATTGAAAATTTTATGAAAAACATCTGCGTACTGATTTATGAATCTTTCTACATTTAAAAAAAGCATTGCACAATTAAGATTGTTTCTTAAAAGCAAAGTTATACCTAAAATTGTGGTTAAAAAATTAAATTAGCTTAGAGAAAAAGATGGTTGTACTTATTACCTTTTGTGCGAAACGTTCAAAGAAAATTATCTCGAGATGCGTGAAACGGCATTAAGTGAGGCATGTTGTGTCTGACCGTGCTGTAAATTTGAAAGCAATTAATCCACTTATGACAAAGATAATTATACAGTTTTGAAACTCAGTTTTGCTAATAGCACTATGAGGACCAACTTTCTTTCATAGCGAGCTATTGTTCAAGTCTGCTTTCATCCACTTTATGAAATGGTTGAAAGATTTAGATTGAGCATGGTCAGATGCACAGTTGCAGTGGTAGTAATATAAACGTGTTATGTTTCGGTTAAAATGCTGAAATGTATTGTCCGGTTTCAGAGAAACTCTAAAGTATCTACTGAGTGATGCATTCCTGGAGCACGATGCTTAGTAAGTTATTGTTTCTAGTGTCAATTATTTGTTTCTGATATCGTTCATAACGAGATAATTGCTTATTCCAGTTCTATGTTTTGTAATATGATGGAACACGTCGAAGCGTGGTATTTAATTCGCGATACCAACCCTTCCAAGGTGAGAATTCCAAGGTTCAATTATGGCTGTTATTAAATGTGATCTTGCACAACTTAATCCTACGTTTTCTTTGCTTTGATCATTCTAAACTGTCCTTCTCTTTACTTTCTTTGCAAATGTTGCTAAGAAAAACTACATGATCAGTGATGACTGATTTTTTTCAATTATGTTAGATTTAAAAAATAAATTGCTGATGGTAGGCTTCTTTAGGCAAACAATTAATTTATTGGTAATAAATCATGTTTTTGATGTCTTTCGAAAATTGTTACTGCAGTTGAAACTGCAGGAAAAAGACTATAATTCACTAAACATTTGAATTACAGTAGTTTTGTTTGATGTTATTGCCAAGGCAGTTTTAAATGTCACCCAAATTATACAAATGAATGTTTTTTCTGATTAAAAAAAGTATTAAAGATGTTAAAAACCCAAGTGTACAACTCATTTTCTTTAATAACAACAAAAGTAGTTTTTTTAAATTGCATTTTTTATTTGGCTATATTTTTTAATGACTATAAAAATGTATTAAAATGCATTGAGATTTTAACTATTAACATTTCTGAGGGGAAAATATTGGACAGATCGTTTTTAATGCACCTTTGACGTCCTATTACTTTTTTTTACTAACATCTATGGGAAAAATGTACTGTTTTCATGCATGATTGCCTTGTATACGTTTTTACTAAAATTAACGAGCATGTAATTTCTAAGATAGGCCTAGACGTGTTTTGTATCAGTCGAGTTTACCCTCTTTTTCTTCTCCTTCGGCGTACGACTTCCTTCGCCACGCAGTTGTCCTTGTTAAACGTGAGACCCTTTGCTCGTCCACAAGATGTCAATGCATACAATATCATTATCTCTAAGCTAACGTACATTCACGATCTGCTGCTGCGGAGACACGACCACGACCTATATGTCCATTTGGAAAAGATGGAAATTGCGCCCCAAATCTACGGCATGTAAGAGCAGTGACGAAGGAAAGACTAGAGTTCAATGCGAAGAAACCGTTTTGCGCATAACTAACGATTTCTTATCGTGAATTTCAGTCGATGGCTGCGCCTCCTCTTCGGTCGAGAATTCTCGCTTCAGGATCTGCTAGTTATTTGGGACGTAATTTTTGCCGACGGCACGCACTTCGGATTGGTCGATTATGTGTTCGTATCCATGCTGGTGTACATTCGGACCCCTCGTAAGCACTTTATTTTCGATGAAATAGGTTTTTACCGCTTAAAACCTAGTAGTATTTTAAGAATCCCACTCGCAGCTTTCACTAACTAAAAATACGCATTGTGTCAGTTTTGTCTAGCGATTACGCCACCTGTCTGGGGTACCTGATGCGATATCCGATGGTTACGGACGTCCATTATATCATCGACATGGCGTTGCATTTAAGAGACCCTAGGGTATATTTGGAAACGCGCATTTCGGTTGAACTTCAAAATGTATTTCACGGCGCTGTTTTAACCGTCCGTTTGTAATTCCAGAAACATCCCAGACCAACGGGTTATAATCATCACATGCTTCGCCACGTTCCAACCGTCGGAGGTCGACCAGATATCCATCGAGCACCACTCAGTCAAAGGTTAAAGGCCACGCCTCATGGAAAAACCCCTAATGCATAATGATAACTTTTAAAATAAATGCATTGCGGTTTGATTCCCCCATCGATTTTAGCAAATCTAACTATTAATTGTAGAGCTTGAAAAAGCACACAGATGTGAGAATTTGCGCATCAGAGAGTCTACTAGTTTTGGTACTCTTAAATTTCATGACTTCCAAAAAGTCCATTTCAATTATAATATATTGATACATTTAAAATAACATGTTATTGATTTTATGAAGATATTTCTAAACAAATTATGAAATGAAATTCAAGACAATTATAAACTAGCGTCAGAAAAACGAGCATGTTGTTAACAACATCATGCGTGGATTGTATCACGTGATATATGTACCATGACATCAAACCAAGCAAAGCACTAGAGGGTCATTTTATGCCTTGTCCTATTTTTGTTGTTGAAATGGTAGCTATTGCCACTGCCTGAAGGAGATTACCAAATTTCTGTCCAAAGCATATAAAAGTTACCCTCGGATTGCAAAGGGCAAGTTTATGTGCCCTACTTACTGTAGATGGTGTCAAAGGACAGGATATACCTTCGAGGTGAATTGAATTGCCAAAAACAGTGAATCGATGAAATAAAAATAGAAAATCCATGACCCTAAAGACGATGACTTTTCATGCCAGCGGACACCTTGGCCAATTTTAATGCATACATTTTTTTTGCGTGAAAATGAAACTGAAATGAGAAAAAGAACAGTTTCTATGGCTGAGATTGAAATTAAATTCAAAATTTCCCCTATTTCAGAATTCTGGAAATAGCATTTGCCCTAATCATATGTTTCTGCAAAACCTGATTTTTTTTTTTCAAATCCAGGAAATCGAACAACACAAGTGTGTTTGGAATATCGTCGCTAACGCGCAAAGTGACAAACCGTCCGAAGAGCCTCATGGTGACGTCCATTAATTCTCCAGCAAGCTCGTCTAAAGATAGGCAGTCGGCGAGTGAGCCGGCAACGACGGAATCTCAGTCATCAACACTGACCCTGGATGCCGGTATGCTAAAGCATCCCGAACGATGGACGATCCCGTCCACTTTCCCTTATGTTATCTAGCTTTTGTCCGAATTTCAGAAGAACGCACTCACGTCGGCGCAATGGAGCCCGTCATGCACAGAATGACGCAAGAACTCGAAAGCAGCGCGTCCATCTCGCGATCAAATCCTGCCCTGACAGAAATAGAAACGGAAATGAAGACCATTCAGATAGGCAAATACGATGAGAAGGCCCTGACTTTGCCGCGTTCGTTCGGAAACCGCGGAAATCGCGAAGAACCACAATCAGTCGCGAAAAGGAGTTTCAAAGTGAAGGCAGCCGCGGCGAACGAGAGTTACGGCGCAGCTGAAAAACCAGCCAAACAGGAAATTGTGAAAATCCAAACGCAAAGGAAACTCGGAAATCAAAAACAAGTTAGTTACGAAGTTTTTATATATCTGTCTGTCTACCAATCAACCAACTTCTCTCGCGGGACACATTAAAAAAAATAAAAACAAAGTTTAACATAATCTATAATTATGGATTTAAAAAAATGAAACATATATTTGTAATTTAGGTTTCGTCTCAAGACTTGGTACATCTAAACAGCGAAGTCCATAGTATGCAGTCTATGTGTTCGTATTGTGCTATCAAAATGACTGGTCATATTGGTAAGTGTGCTAAATTCAAAGTTTTAATCTTAATTCAATTCAACTTGGTACACTACAGTCGGCAAAGATGTGGTAGGGGACCTATATTCTAGCAGCATTAAAATTACAATATTTTTCCCAATGAAAATGAGAAGTTTCTTAGAATTTTAGACTGTTGACAACTTGTAATAACCGAACTGGTAATTTTATGCATAAAAAATACAGTGCATGTAAATAAGGCAAAAATCTGAACGCTGCTGAATGTTAAATTCACTACTGCCGAAATCTTACCCTTGTACGTTTTATTTTCATTTTTTTAAAAAAAAATATTGTAGACAGTCTACAGGAGTGCATTTTGAAACAACGGCTTGAAAACGAAGACGAAATGCTGATTGCTCTGGCTGGCATGAAGCAAGTGAGAGACATTTTGAAAGGCACCTTGAAATTCAGTCAAAATTTAATCGATGAAGAAGGAACCATAAGCAACGACAGCTTTTATCATGGAGACACGAAGCAGAAGCAGAAAACCCCGGTGACGAACGAGGAAGGTTCGACATAAAACGATCAACTGTGTTTAAATAAATTGTTCTTAAATTATACCTATCTTATGGATGAACCATGATTACAACAAATAAATGTTAACGCAATCAATGTATCTTGGTTTCATTATTTTTTGCATAAATATAAAACGTTTCACAAACATTTGGTATAATAAGACTTAATTAATTATACACATGTTGTAAAGCAGTATAGAAGCTTATTTATATTGGAATATATACGAAAAATTAGAAAAAAATATAGGAGTTTTTCGGAGAAAACGTAAGCATGCTTGAAAATTGCAAGGATCTCTACAGATGTTTTCTACTTTTTAACTGAAAATGCAAATCTCATTTATTTCTTAATCCAGACTGCATATTTGTAGGAATTTAAAATAGCTTGAATATTTTACACTTCAAACAAAAAAAATATTCCTTTGCAGTTTTACAATGCAAATCACGTCTTTGTATTCACCAATTATTTCTTATTTGCACGTTGCCCTATGAGTTGCCTAATTTTTTTTTAATAATTTCATTTTGTTTCGAGGATATTGTCAAAATATATAGAAATATATAGGAAGGGTTCAAAAATATACCAACACTTTGCAGCCAGTATAAATTGCAAAAAGGATTTTTTTCTCTACTATTCAAAATTTATTATCAGATTTTAAAAAATATGAATACATAACATCGCGCGAATTTCATACTAATAAGGCACCCTGTACATATTGGATTCATACGTCAGACAAGCAGATCACTTTAATGTCCGCAGATGTATTTCATGAAATAAACAGCATAATTTCAATTCGCTACGCAGCACTCGATATTACCGACCTATATCGCATAATCACATTTAAAAATTAAGCTTAACAATACTTAAGTATAAAAAAATCTGCACTCACAGCAATAGACTAGACTCGAGTAGTATTCGCAGAAAAAGAGAGAATGTGCAATACGATCACAGTCGTGTTAAAACTAGAATAAGTTCCTATTACCATGGTGCACAGCATAGCGTCAACAGTTGTGTTACTACTAACGATTTCGCATTTATCGGTATCAATAAATGATAAAACGCCTTCGGCGGACGACTTAGATGACACCGTTTTTAAAGCTGGCAATTTCGAACCTCAAAGGATTAGGACGGCAACGGGCGCCCTCAAGCGGCGAAGGTAAGAAACAAAAAGTGAGGGTGAGTCAAAAGCTTAGCGATTCATACAAGGGTGTCCATGCAACAAATGAGTGCTGTACTCCATCCCCCACCCCTCCCTCATCCCATCCCTCGCTATAGAAAAAAAAAAATTTCTTCTCAGAAACGGTATCATTGTCAGAAAATTTGAAAAGTGTAAATAAAATTAAATTGCTTCTAGCACAGGTCGGTGGGCACGGTCTGCGAGGATTTCAAATACTTTTAAATTAAAATGTTAAACTTCTGTAAACGTGACCACAATATTAATGTTATTTTTCTATTTTGCTAATTTCATTTCATTTAGAATTTTTAAAAATTAATTTTAGAAAGAAATACTAAAACGTTTAAGTTTGGGTTTCAGGATTTTTCTAATTTAGTTAACTTAATAAAAAAACACTTAAAACGTTTCTATTTGGATTTTAGTACTTTTCTTCCTAATTAAGTTTAATTTAGAAACTTTTTTAATTTAATTTAATAAGCTGTAGATAGAAATACTAAAACCGTTCCAAATATTTATTTTTTTTGCTTATTTAAACTAAATTATAAATTAAAAATGCTAAAATCTAAACTTGCAATTACATGTACTTGCCTACGGTGTCCCTATCTTGTTAATATTTCTAACAATATTACACCTGGATATTATTCATTGTGATCATTGTTAATTTTTGTGCGTTTAATTTTACTCTCACTTCCCCCTCGAACTTCACCAGCTTAAAACAGCACCTAACCACAAATAATAATATTGGTAATAAAATTAAAACAAGTCCCTGACTCATGACGCCTTAGCACTGAACTTTTTTTTTTTTTGTTTCATCCCTTTTTCAGTAATCAAATTCATTATAATATAATGCTCTTTTCTCAAAACAGGTATTTGTTATACGAAGTGAACCACAGCGAAGGCTTTAATTTGCGGCGTGATGTCTACATGCGAATAGCCAACCTGGTATTGAGATTGCGTGAGCTGGGCGACGACTGGGTCCTCGTGCTTCCCCCTTGGGGCCCCCTCTATCACTGGAAATCGAAAGAGTTGGGACCTCAGATGCAAATTCCCTGGTCGCACTTTTTCGACGTAAAGAGTTTGAACACATACGTACCGGTCATGGAATTACGAGACTATTTGGAAGGTTCGTAATTATCTATAGTGATCCGAGTAATGAAAAAAGTTCAAATTATGCCATTTTTGTGTCATTTATTAGTTTAAAGACGTGTCAAAATCTGAAGAAGACTGGTGCCAAATGTTGCTATGAAATGACATCTATTTTGCGTAAACTAAATTACATGTATTTCACCTACTAAAGTACATTTACAACTTCAGTAGAATCTGTCAAGTTGACCACATTTCTGTAGCAAATGAGCTAATGAGGAAATTATCCTTAAGGTACATAATGAGTAAGCTTAAAATGAGTTTTGAATTGTTTTAACAATTTTGAAAACTGCACCTTCAGGATGTAAATAATGTGCTGCAATTTCAAATAAAATGTTAGTAAATTTAACATTGCACCCGATGACTGGTGCTTTCATAGTTCCATCACGTAAGTGACACCGAATAAAGTTTACAAAACAAATTATTGAAACTACAATTAATTTGATGTTTGTGTAATTTTAGTATGGCACCAGCAAATTGAAATTTGAAAGAGGAATTTTAATATTAAGAACATGTATGTGTAATTTTGTAATTAAAGTCGTGATAACTTTTAAATAGGAAAAAAAAATTTCTGTACTTTGACCACCTGACTACATTGACTAATTTTGTCTGACTCCCTTGGTTGGTCACTATAGTGAGGTTTAACTGTAGTTTAAAATAGCTCTCCAAAAATTCTGATGTAAAAATAAGTCATGATTTATCATTTAGGTGAACCTAAGGAAACCAGAGTACAAATATTGGGTTTCAGTTCGATTTCCTCGTACATTTCAATACCAAATTATTAAAGCATAAAGTTAATAAGTTGAGTTTCAAACAGTGCTTCTTCAGCATCTTCAAATTGTAATAAAGGTGTAACTTGCACTGTACGAGATTCGCTAAAGGATGACAGTATGTGTTTCACGTTTAGGAAGCGAAAGCATCGATTTGGTTTATTACTTGCAATACTTCGAGGACACCTTCAAAACCGGTCATCAATGGGAGGACAAATACGAGGAACGGGCCTGCATTGGAACCCCCATGTATCAATCGGACGAAAACAGAGAGATCAGAGGCTGGTTTTGGGGATACGGTGATGTGTATGCCAAGAATTTCTCTTGCTTATCGTTGCAAGGACAAGCCAGCACCATCATTCCCTTACTGACGTCCAAGAACGCCAGGTGAGGTCATGAGGTCATAATCAAAATAATCCTAAACATTTTCACTTCCTTGAAAAGTATTTTTCTGTTGTATTATTTTGAATTTGATTATTTATGTTTAGGGTTTTAAGCCCGCTGAAACCAACCGTAATTCCGCATCAAATGCGTAATTTTTTTTTGCATCATTTCAGTTCAATAATGCTCGATCGGGCCGAAACTGTTCTTCACGATACTTTTGGGGATAAAGCATACTGGCAAGTAAGGCGATCTAAAACAACATTTTCAGTAACTTAATTAAGACATTCGGCTTAAAATCGCAAATATCAGTTCTAAGCGTATTTTTCGTCCCGTGTTTTTTAGGCACGGCGAAGCATGAGATTCGCAAAAAAATTAAGGTCTGTTGGCGACAAATTTCGGCGAAAGTTTTTAAATTCAACCGATTTGACGGACGAAACGACCCTGGAGGAAGACTGGAGAAATACAAAGGTCGTTTTATTATAAAAAAAAGATATATATCCCGGCCATTTTTCAAAGAAAAAAATATAGGAAATATAGGATTTTTTTTCAATAAATATGGGATAAACTATTATCTTATTCGTTTAAAATTTTCATTCACTGCTGCCAAGGATGTCTTTTAACATGTTTTCAAAAACTTCCAACAATTTTTCAGAAAAAAATGTCGAAAATTCATCGCAAATTATGCATTTCGACACATTTTTCTATGAGATGGCTGAGGAATATCAAGTAAGCCTTATGCACAAAAAACATTTCTGTGCAAATTTGGGTATCATTAAGTATAGGAACGCTGTCGGTGAACGATTTCGAAAAATTGAATTATAAATAATGAATTTTGCGGTGTAATTCGCTAAAGAAAAGTGCCGAGGAATATACGGGGAATGTACAAAACTTGCTTAGAAATTATCATGAATTAAAGGAACGAAGATATGATACCTACAATTATTCAAAAACTAAAAAAACGTAAATAACGACTTCATGAAATGATTGAAATATAGGAAATATGGGATATTTTTCTAAAATATAGGAAAATACAGGATAACAAAACAAAGAAATAGGAAATTTAATTCAGACATAACGATACTGAGGTACTGCTTTGGATTACTTTAAAACTAGCTACAACTTAATTTTTTCTAACAGATACGTACTTTGTTAAAATTGTGCTTTGAAAAAGTAGGAAAATTCGCTCAAATCCTATAATTCGTAATGTATTTTTTTCTAACTTTTTTCGTTTAGTCAAGCAAAAAGGTAGCCAAAGGAGGTCCCTATTTGGCAGCTCATTTGAGACGAGAAGACTTCTTGCACGGACGAGCCAAACAATTACCCAGTTTATCGAAAGCGGCCGAAAAAATTAAAAACGAGCTGAAGAGGCTTAATCTCAACAAGGTGTTCGTGGCAACGGATGCACCGCAGAAAGGTAAGAACTCCACGGTAGAACACTCGGAAAAGTAATTTTTTTTCCTGTCGGCATTTCCCAATGAAAGATTTCTGACAGTAAAAATACTTCAAACGTATGTGTAATCTCCAAAAACAATTTCCGTAAAATTTCTGATAATGATTTTGAATCAGTTGGCGCACCCAGGACTTACTTTTGAGGGAGGGGAGAAACACCAACTTGATTTTTCTGATTTCTTACGGACGCCTTTGGTGAAAATTTTGAAAAATTGAGTTACAAATATGGTATTTTAGCCTGAAATTTCCCAATTAGGGGAACGCCAGAGGCGAAAATTTGGAAAAAATTGGAAAAAACTGGATTAGAATAAATAGTAAAATAAAGCCATTTAAGCAAGAAAATTTCATTAATCTAATATGAAATCATGGGACACGTGCCCTGGTGCCCCCTCCCCCCCTTCTTGGGGTGCGCCACGATTTTGAACGAAAATTCATGATAGATTTTACGAAAATGTAACCAACATTTCAATATTTTTCAGCCACTTTAAAGATACCATTATTAGAATTAATAGGCACATTTTAATGTAAATTTCCCTAAAATCCACGATGGATTACAGGTTGTTTCGAAAGTCTACCACAGTTGTCACTCTTATAATTATTATTATTATTATTATTATTAAATTTAGTTTTAATCGAAAAGCCGCGCGCTTGTTTATTTCCTGCAGAATTCCTCGAATTGAAGTCTGATTTGGGCGAATCGACCGAGTGTTTTCGTTTTGACCCCAACCTGCAGCAAAAGATGCAGTTGAAAGACGGCGGAGTGGCCATTATTGACCAGTGGATCGCCTCACATGCCAGGTAAACACAGGAGCAGTTCTCGTTAAATTAAACCGCAAAAAAATAAAAGTAGACTCGACTCGATTTGTGGTAATACGAATGATTGGAATCCTATTTCACTTTGAAACGCCAAGGACGTCGTTCGTGGAATTACGTTTGATCGGATTCCAGTGAAAATTTAAGTTGGACAAATTTATTTGACCTTTTCAATCGAAAGGACCAACTAACGAAGGCCGATTTTTCAAAATTTTAAATCAGCTAAACTCGCACAGCAAGTTCCCAGCTGTTTTTCCCCCCATCCGCAATGCCTTTTATTATTATTTTAATGTCTTAAGCATCTTGACTCCAACTCTAGAGATGAAATTCGTAGTGCATTCCGAATCTCTTAGGCTCTTTCTGCCGTCCCCAAATTGCATTGCTATTAGAATAAAAGATGAAAATTAAGGAAATTCACCCGCGAGGAAATACGATTTCGATGAATTTCGAGAACTGCGTATTTGGAAGGCAAGTTTAATTCATCCGAAAGCGTCTTTTGACGGATGAGGCGTGCGTTATCCATTATGTTTTAAATTGACGAATGCATTTGGGATCTCCACAAAGAAAACCTTCGTCGAATTGTTCGTTTCGAATTAGTGCATCGGTGCATTATAACCGTGTTCGCATTGTTACCGGCTAAAACTCATTAAGGAAGCGAAATTGCGCAGCTCCTCTTATTATTGGAAGCTTCGGCCATCTCCCCTTGAAGGCGAGCAAACCATACGAACACGAAAGCGTCCTCTGGCGGACGTCTAGCGAACGTGATTGATCACGATCCACTTATTTCTACACAAAAAAAAAAAAAAACCCCGATATTACCAGAGTAACGTTCGTATAAGAAAATAACAGGTCCCGAAAAGTCCTACGTACAGTGGAAGCACGATTATCCGTGAACCGGTTATCCGACATTCACCTTAACCGAGGCGAAGCAAACTTTGACGATATGTAAAAAAACCACCATTATTTTTATATTTCACCAAATATTTTTCTTTTCGCAGGTATTTCATCGGCAGTCACGAGTCCACCTTCTCCTTCCGCATCCAGGAAGAGCGAGAGATCCTCGGATTTCCGGCGGAAGTGACGTTCAATCGGTTCTGCGGCGACGAGGAAGAGCCGTGCGAAGCGCCCTCTAAGTGGAGGATCGTCTACTGAACTTCCACACGATGAAAGTTGACTGCCATTGGCTCAAACCAGGATATGTAACAACCCGTGTCGTGAGATCAGAAGGCACTTGTGCTTATGATGCATAATTATGCATCAATGGCCGAAACCAAATATTTGATTGTCCCGGTGCCCACCCCCCTGGGTGTGCCTTATTGATTTTCGTATGGGTACAGCAATACTAATCATGTACCTGTCCCAAAATAAATAAAATTAAAACCCACGTGGGTTTCTCGCTCGGCCGTAATTAGCGGCTAATGCGCCGCGCCGAACCGAAAAGCACCTGCGGGTAATGACGAGAGGTGCTTTCGTTTGAAAGCTTTCGATTAATTGTTTCGTTAATATCGCTCTTAATTAATTAAAAGTCGCCACCTTAATTAGGTGAAAGCTCCGAACACGCGTTCGGACATCATTAAAGCTTCATTAATTTTGGCCGGAAAAAAAAATCGCCGCAATTGTAGGGCGATTTCCCGCCATTTTTATGGCAGCTTCCGGTCGATGGATCGCCTTCGAAAGACTATAAATTTTTCAATCCGCCTAATAAAACTTCTAAATGGTCGCCATTTCACGAAACAAAATCAGGACTAATTTTGGCAAGAATAATCGCTTATTCGGCTCGATATGTTGTAAAAGCATTAAACTAGGTTAGTTTTTTTATTGTATTTTATTATTTAAAGTGATGTTTTTTTCTGGAAAATTTTGCATTTCAATAAAAAACTATATATAATATTCGCTTATGTCATAAATTTCATAATTTTATGCGTATAACTTATGCGTTATTTTAAAAGTAAACATAAGAGGGAAAAAAACGTTATGCAATAAAGTTTCATAATTATGCACCTTACTTATTTATCATATTTTTTGAAGAGTTTTGAGAGTTTAAAGTTTAGAAAGGAATTAGCTTTTTTTTTTTCGAAAAATCGGATTGAAAATTTTAGCCTAAAGCGATTGATTTTCGTCGACCTCTTTGCACCCACCCTGTATATTTCTGACAGAGATAACATCCGCCAAATGCGACAGACGTAGTTCACTTCCGGTCGACATTCGCAATTTCGCATTCGCGGAACTCGTGAATAGCAACAACAATAATAATGAAAGCCGAAAAATGTGCAGCTCGTGTATGTTTTGTTTGATTGCATCGAAATCCAAAAGAATGTCCATTTAAAGAGAGATGGAAAATTCAAACTTTGAAATAAATATGTATAAACCAACATGTGTGTATTGGAAACTAATCGTATTACATGAAATATGAATCGAATGAAGGGTGCCAAACCATAACGAAGTCGATTCATTTTTTTACTAATATCAGTATATGATCACTGCATCTATCGACTCATGTTTTAATTACATCAGTATATTTGTACTGATATCTAATGTACTGATTGACTGTAATAGATTATTAATTTGAAGCTTAAATAAAATTTGAATTCATACATTTTCATTTGGTGATCTTCTCATTTTTTGTTTACGCGGCATTTCGCTTTACAGCCAACATCCTGTACCCTATATGGGCCGTAAAGTGAGGTAGGTGAGGTACACGACCACAGTGGAAGCTCGATTATCCAGGTTCGGTTATCCCATATTCTGATTCTCCTAGATAAAGCAAGATCGGACAAGCACTCGGATTAACCGATGTCCTTGGAAGATGATCATTAATATCAGCTTTATAACATGAAGGAGAAGGAGTTGGAGGCTAAAAAACGAATTAAAAGCTAGTTGTTTTCGATTTTTACATATTTTGTTATTATAGCGTACACGCATTTAAACATTTGTACTTATTTTTAACTATAATTTCGATTATCCGAGGAATACCATGATAATGGTAAAGGAATGAATTGGGTGGAAGAGAACCCCTCCTTCTTTTGTGTTTGGGCCTGTAGTGCATTATGATGCTGAAATTTTAACACGAAGCGACTGTTCGTAAAGGAGATAAAATTACGTAAGTCTGGGTCAATTAAACTCCATTGTCGCGCAACCTAATTAGCATCAGTCGCTAATTGGCACAAATTAAAACCCGTTAATTAAAGTACCCTCTCGCGTCGCCTTTTCGTGTTTTTTTTTTCCGAATATATTTTCACTTTTAATTTTATTGATTTTTATGCTTGGCTAATGACGCTTTACGAATGACGATGAATACGTTTTTTATGTATATATTTTTTTAAATTGTATTGTTATCATTGTTATCATTATTATTATTATTCATGTCGTAAACATGACCCTTTTCGTCCTCGTTTTCCTCAATTTGGTCTTTTGTCGGAATTGCCACTATATATATTCTTGCGAGTTGGTTGTCATGTAACGGAAATTTTCCTTCGTGCAATTTGCATAAAAATTGAGTCCCCAGGGATTGGCTCGACGCTCGTCTTATTCTTAATTAACAAAATTATGCCCATAATTTTAGTTTTTTAAAAAACAAATAACACTTTGATGTCGCAACACATTGCACGACGATATTAATCGTAGTTTTAACTGTTTTAATTAAGTTTTGCCGAACACGCAAAATTACACAAATGCAAAAAAATTAAGCCTTATATTTTGGTTAGGAAAAGCAATTATTCCGTGCAATTTCCTTAAATAAAATGGTGAAAAACCAAATAAAAAAATCAAGGGTGTATTAACAATATACGCACTGTAAAATTCGCAGTTTAGTAAATACGCGTATTAATTGTATGGGAAAAAATGTTTTAATACTTCCATTCATTATCTGCAATTTTATGTAATCGAAAATTACGAAAAAATATGCATGAATATATGCACAAAAAATATATAAAATTGAGTTGAAAATACATGTAATTTAAAATGTCTAGTTTTAGATTAATAATGAAAGGTTACCCCTTGTGTTGTTAAACTTAAATTTAGGTAATACTTGTACGTGCATTTAGGAAACAATCAGCATATTTTACTGCTTATATTTCAGGCTTACCTAAGGACCTTTGTTGAAATGTCAGTTGTACCAGAATTTAATAAAAAAATTATGCATAAATTATATTGCAAACTTGGAATAAAAACTCCTACGATTAATTATCACAAATTTTAATAAAATAAAATGTATATATTTATATGAGAGCTATATGTTTAAGAACAGTTTTACGTTTCTTTAGGGCCACTAGGATAATTTGGGTATAGACGCCCCCACTTGGTCATTTGGGATCTCTTTGCGCATCAACTGTAGTTATACATTTCCATCCCATGACTAAAAAAAATGTAAATATTCGAGAAAAACAAAAATATTTGGCTAAAAAATTATGCACTACAATGATTTTGGTGATGTTGGTGAACCCTCTCCCCCCCCCCCCCATTGAGGTGGCAATCACCGAATAATATTGGGTTGATGGATTACACTCATCCCCACCCCCACCACATGGCATATCACTCGCTGCTTGTAGGGTACTGAGTTGAATTGAATTGAAAGCAATAAGCTTCTTTCAGCTGCTATCTGTGCAAAACGGAGGTAAGTATAAAAGATGGGACATCTTTCACCCTGGGGGTTGGGGTGTCTATACCCAACTCTTACCCTACATAAGCAAATACACGTTTTGATCTAAAAATAACCAAAAGAGGAAATAAAAATAGAGCTATAAATAAATACCAGCCTGCCTCCGATTATAACACATCGTAGACACATTTTCGTGAACGTTTAATCAAATAATTTCAGTGACTGCCTTTAATGCGCTTGAAGATTTAATCCACGAATTTGCGTTGGTTTTTCTGTCATTGTTTTGCGAGGTTTTTGAAAATTAGATAAAAATGCGCAATTTAAGCGCAATGACGCGATAAAAAGAGGGCGCCTTTTTGATGGTGGTAACCAATGGCAACCGAGTTGCACAAATCACGTTAGTTTTCTAATTCACTTACTTTTTTTCTCACCCGAATTCTTCGTTGCATTATTAAAAATCAATGTTTCAACGCCAGCCGATTTTACGATTCTAACAGAGAGCTCCGGTCAAAGGGCAAATTTAGAGAGAGAGAGAGAGAAATAAAAATGCCACTTTCAACTTTATTGACCCATTTCTTCAGCAGTGATTTTGAATGACGGATACTTTTTTATTATTATTATTATCATTATCAGATTACGTGTATCTTACGGTGAACTGAACTGAATCGATATTCTTCGAAACGCACATCAGGTGGGTTGACAAATAAAAATCGACCACTGATAAGCAATTAAAAAAATACATCACCCTCATAAACCCAAGAAAGGCATTTCGGCATCACTACCTCATTTTACGGCCTGGTTGTAAAGCTGTTTAACGAAACATGTTTTTACATACAAACCTATAAAATTTACATCAGATACGTTCTAAATTTCATTTAAAAAATTGGAAAATCGCTTAAACTGTTTGCCAAAAGTTCATCATCATCCATCATTTTACGGTCTGGTTACAAAGCCGTATAAGGAAACGTGTGTGTACATACAAGCCTATATAAATTCACATACATTCCCTCTGATCAACCCAAGAAAGGCATTTCGTCATCACTGATGCACTCGTACATCATTTTATGGCCTGTTTGTAAAGCCGTATAACGAAACATGCTTTGCATACAAACCTACACAAACTAAATAGGACACGTTCTAAATATAATTCATAACAGAAAATCGCTTAAGTTGTTGGCTAAAAATGAATGCATTTAATTTTTTTTTACATTTCAAACTAATATTCCACAACATATGTTTTAAAGAAGTAAAACGAAATTTAAAAAAATGAAAAAAAATTATAAGAACATCTTTAAATGGTCTGAATATTCGCATATAAGCTGACTAACTCCGATTAGCTTTCGCTCAGTCGATTCTTATGTTAATCCGACTATAGCAACGTATGTACAGTCAAATTAAGCCGCAGAAATATTCGACTTCCGGAAATGCTCTTCTGCCAATTGACTCATGTTCCAAGCATCCTCTTCAACGAAATACCAATACAAAACCCAAACGTATTGCTTTTCAGAAATCTGGTTCAGACGAGAGTGTTTTATCTTTCTCTTGATTTTATTTTAAATCGTACATATGGCTAGAACTAGAGCATCATCCGATAAGTCTTTGAACATTTTCATTTTATATCGCCAGATGGTGCTTGAATCGGCTGTTTGTTAAAGTGTCCGACTAGATCTGAATGAAAATCACTTCCGCATTCGAGATGAATTTAAATTCACAAAAACTAATTGAAAAATAATGAATCCGACATAATCGGCTTATGGAGCAGCTGGTTCGTTGAACCAAACAACGGCCCCTAAGCAAAAATATCTGGAGAATAATTTACAAATAGATGCATTTATATTCATGATATATTAATAATATCTGCTACAATGAAAAATGTATTCGTAACATTCACACATATATTGGTAAAAAAATATATAAATAAATCGGTAATTTATTTTCAGAATATATTATATTAAAACTTATATTCCTTATTGTGAATATATTGAAAACAAGGTATAAACTGCATTGTCTAATATTTTATACTATTTATAATTGATTAAAAAATAACTTGTAACCGATTTTTTATATTCTATATTTACACGAAATATCGTCCAGGATTCTGATATAGCCTAATGGTTAAGTGTACTCGATTCTCAGGTACATGGCAGGTTCTGGGTTCTATTATATCCAAAATGTTTTTTTCTAAATTCTGATATGCGTTGCATATATTTAACACATGAAATTTGGCCAATTTGGTATGTTTTCAAAGTATAGATAACATATTCTAAACATACATTCTCCATATATTTATTTCATAAGGGACATGCATGATAATACAGAGACAAATACAGGCTAAATTCCATTACAAGTAGTAATTTTTTTCAAAAATGAAGCTCCTTTGCCAATTGTTTTCTAAGATAAATATGGTCTAGCCTACACATGATTTGTGATTCAATTATCTTAAATGTTGCACACGGAACTCCTTTAATGATACAATTGTACATGTATATCTAAAAATATTTCTCTAGGGACAAATCCACGATATGTCTTCACGTTTACATCTTAAAAAATGCCTATGGCGGTAGTATTATTGATATTTAAAAGTAATAATGTACTGAAATGCAGAATATGCTGAAATGATGCATGATATTGACGCCTGCGGACTGTCATCGTTTTACGCAAAAGTACATGATCACAAAGGGCTTTTGGATGGGGATAAAAATCCTTAAATCCTCCACTGGAAAAAAATCGGAATGACTAATGGAAAAGGAAGAAGCTCAAAAGCTTCTTGTACATGCATTTATTTATTTTTTGATTAAATTTCTATCAGAGGCATAAGGATACTACTAGGCTATGCATACATTGTAAGTACAGTCGAATCTCGATAAGTGGAACCTAGGTATTTTTCATTCAAATATGTATTCTTTTAAATTAAAATTATTTCTTCACATTAATGTACATGTACGTTATTATACATTTAAAATATATTACTTTTTAAATTATATTTTAAATACATATATATATTGAAACATTTTAAATGCATGTTATTTAAAAATAAATACGTTGTACATGCATATGCATAACATACATTTCAATTAATAAATACATTAAAAAAAATTAAATACATATTAAAAATAAAATAAAATAAGCATTAATTTCATCACATTAATATACGTTATTATGCATGTAAAATATTTACCATTGTTAATTATATTTTTACCGCACACGTTTTAAGCATAATATGCAATAAAAAAATAAATACGTTGAACATGTATACAATTAAATAATTATGAAACAATTATAGGTGATTGATTATACACGTGTATAATCAATCACCTCCATAATTGTTTCACATTCAAAACCAGTCAAATTGACCACCTTACTATAAACAGTAGACTACCTGCTTACAATGACCGACTTTTAGGTGATTTGGAAAACGTCTATGCTGTTAATGATAATATTTTTCTATTATGTTGACCGCCTGCTTTACTTGGCCATTGACCACATTTGGGGAGTCTTGCAACATTCAGATTGTTAGTAAATTTAATATCGCACATTTACTATCGCATAACAGTTTCTTTATTAATTTCATCACGTGACTGATGCAGAATAACATTTACAATACGAATTTACGAAGCTACAAGATCAATATTGAAGGCGAAAATTCATTGTATGTACGCGTAATTTTCGCCATGACATAAGCAGATTTAAATTTAAAATAACGTTAATCTTATCAGTAAGAACTTTATTTAAACAATGTAATATTAATCATAATGCAATCATGAATGAATAATTTAATGAATGCACACGCACATTAATTGTTCAATTCTGTGGCAGAGGGTCAATCCGTTTAACCCAAATGTTTACAATTTAGTAAAATTACAAGTTTAGATCAGTTGTCTAATTGAAGTGATGATAATTTAGAAAATTTATAAAATTATAAATTTTTTTAAAAAATAATTTTTTCTTCGCATTGACCACCTGACCATGTTAGCGAATTTCTCCGGTACCCTGGCTGGTCACCATAGCAAGGTTTTACTGCTAGTGGATCATGAGTCCGTTTAATGGTAAAAGTGGTCATTTGGAGAGCATGTTTAAACGGTCATTTTCCCCTTTTACGTCCACGCATAACGGGGCGTTATTGACGAAGCGGGCGCGATGACCACTAGACCGTATTATTGGCCGAATTTTCCACCAGAAATGAAACTAATGAATTATTCGGGGCGGTTGCCTTGAATGCGTTCTCGGAGACAAATCATAGAGACGGAATAGGCGGCCGTAATAGCGAATAACGCGGAATTCTTCGTTCATCAGTCTCCCCCATCCTCATCATCATCATCTTTATTTTTTTATCATTTTTTTTATTTCTTCTTTTTTAGTTGCCTCATTTATATGCGCTTCTTAAAATCTCATTTATTTTCGCCAAGATTTCCTCTCGCTCAAAATAAAAGCCAAAATCACGTGGGCAGTGGCGTGTATTTCGTTGCTAGGCAACAGCAGGGCGTGACGTCATCACTATTTATCGATCAAACGCTCATGGCACTCAGTGTTACACGATGACAATCTACCGTAAAACCTCTTTTTTGTGTTGATGTTGTAGTAATCATCTTCTTGTTGAAATATCTGTCCTGTCAGAACGTACACTGAACTGGTAAGAGAAGCTCGTATCGTACAATCTACTTAAAATTAAATTTACACTTTCAGGGTTCAGGGTCAAATGAAATTCCCTGCCTTTCCCAAATTAAATTTTTTGCCCTGATCTAGTTTTT
>JAQIXS010002990.1:0-19872 GCA_034700785.1 Rossiulus vilnensis
GGATTCACGCATAGAAATATACGTTGGCTTTGATTGCATCTGAATTTCGAATGTAGGAGTAGAATCTTTCGCTAAATCTTTTACGTATGTAAAACTTGAATTATACTCGGTGCTTGCAACATCAAAAGCAGTTTCATATATTCCGTGAAGTTGGCTGGTGGCTACTTTAAGCCATTCAGGATTGTCGCTTCGCTTTGTATCAATACGACCTTCTACGTATGACACCTGAGATGTAAAAACGCTAGTGTTTGGCGCCCACCATTTCAGGTCTTGGTTCTGTTCGTCAAATTAAACATGAGTTACATTATGTTAGTGGCTAAAGTAATCTGTGACAAAAATGCATGAATGGCACTAACAACACAGCCTTCTCAATGGTCAACAAGAAGTCATATTTGTGTAATATTATAATTGAAGTAGCATTAACCATTTATACTTTCGTGGTGTCATGCTTAGCTTGATAAGCATCATTATGAACTTATCTGTTGAGGCTGTATTTTCGTAGAAATGTGGGTGCATCTTTGATTGTTTAAAGATGCTGGGGTGTATAATCACCGAATCTTATCTATTGGCTTACTTTAGAGTTCCTTTTATAATAAAGTTGTTCTTTTCTAATCGTCCACAGCAAGTGTGTTTTAGGGCTAGGATGGATCTTTATCTCAGCTGTAAGCCCTGTTGCCATGGAAATTAACGGCATTGTAGTATTTGCTTTTGCAGTAAATTCCAGCCCTTCAAATTGTTGATGTATCGATATTAAAGAAGTGAAGTTGATGAAATTCTAAATTTGCGGAATAAAGATAGATGGTTATATTAATGGTGTAACCAGTATGTCAATTTCTTTGGTTTTACAATCATTTGGGGTGCAATTTTATAATAACCAGCTGCATGACTGTTTAATTAAAATTGTGTATTCACTCATTCGACTCACCAATAGTTTATTGTTTTCTGAATTTTGGTGGGTGAAGTTAAATGCAAAACATGTGTCATCATTTTCATTGCTGATGTAAGTGGTCAACCAGTGGTTTTAGACCAGGTGCAGAAATTTTCAAAATAACACTATTCACTAATTTGTCTTACCAATAGTTTATTGTTTCCTGGATCTTGGTGGGTGAAGTTAAATGCAAAACGTTTACTGTCATCGTTTTCCGTTCTGGTGTAAGTAGTCAACCGCAATGTCGATTTGGGTACTTTGATATGATTATAAGATCGGTGAATGTTGCCAGAATGTCCACGTTCAACAGATTTCCTGACTTCCCTGCGAAATTCAAGCCAGGCATTCTCATTGTCCTCCCAATAATCGGTGTGTCTTAAAAACCATAAAGGCTTTGGATATGTTGATTTTATCAATCTGGAAAAGCAAAAAGTTGATGTAGTTTTATTTGATTGGAAAAATGTCAACCTTCATTTCGAAATATTTCACGGGTGATGCATCTATTACAGATCCACTGCAATTCAATTATAGACAAGGCATTAGCTATACACTATATATCATGCAACTTGGAAGATTTAAAACAAAACCTGTAAAATCGTCAGTATTTATTAATATTGGTAGGTTATTTTATTAGTAATCTACTATTGCCATTTGTCAGTGAGTATTTGTTGGTTATCAATGTTATGGAGCATTTCGAAATGCAAAGTTAAAATGTTTCATGCTTTAAAATGGACATCATCATGCTTAAAGCACTAATCCACAAACATCAAGTGGCTAAACGCAAAAGACTGAACTTATATTAAAGACAAACCACAAATATCTTGATCTAAATGTCTTCTGATATTCAATCATAGTAGTATTTTTGTTCTAAACAACGCAAAACATACTTGACCCAAAAATATAAGTTATTAGGTTTTTATAAATAACAAATATACATTATTCGTATTCGAACTCATTTTCTTACCTCTTGTATTGAAATGTATGTTCCGTGTATTTGGTTTCAGGAAATTGGTGACCTTTGAAGCTATATACATAATAATTGTTGCTGCAAGTGTAGTTTAATGTTGTTGATGTAACTGGCACATTAATCTGATTGCTGCTGATGTGCTTTGGCAAATGGCTTTTCATATTGTTTTCGTCAATGTACTTCCATGTTGTTTCGCTCTGGAAAAAAAACGTATTTTACCAGTAACATATGAAAACGATTCTACGTGGGTTTTTTAACATGTCTCTCACCTGTAGGTCAATATATATCGTTTCTCCTGGATATAAACTTGCTTTTACTTTAAAATGTGTTCCATTCTCCCCAATTGGATCTCGTGTTGCTTGAATGCTAAAAGTGGGTAGGACGGGTGCACTAATTTCTGATTTAAATTTGCCTTTTTTGGCTTTATGAGACCAGCTAACCATTGTATTAAATTTGTCAGCGTTCTTCGGATCTGGAAATTAATAATAGCAGTGGAATTAGTTCTAAACGTTTGAAAAACAGCTCGACACGGTCACAATTATTTGATTACGGATTTTTGATGTATTGAATACACTATTAAATGTATAATACCGGTATATACGCAGAGTAACGTTTTTGAAAATGTTGTTCTAGATTCGAAGAATTTTCTGAATGTCGTCATAGAATGCACAATTTTATGCTATTATCTTTGTTGATAGTACGCCCAACATTACGGGGAAAACATTGTGTTACTTGTCAATAATTTATGAAAATGAAATGTTAATAACATTTTATTTTCATAAATAATTATATGCTAACTGTCAAAAGACAGTGTCAGAGGAAAAACTGTCACTGATATTATATTGCAAATTGCTAATGTTGCGGTGCCTATTTTATTTTATGGATAAACTTTACAGTAAAATACATACCACGAGTTTTTATGTCTGCATCAAAAATGGTTGTGCGAGTATTTTCGTCAAAATCGTATTGAGCTCGGAATTGAAACGCCACATTGTGTCTGAAAATTCGATTTAAAAATTATTGACACAAGTAGACATCTCCTTGCATTGATGAAAAAGACCATTTTAAGTGTAAAATTGTCCTTTTATTAAGTTTTTTTTGGGATTATGATTATAAGGAGAAAAGTACAAAATCGGCTTACTTGGCTATGTACTCAGTGGTGTAGTTCCAGTGTGAATCGCGATCTATTGATGAACACATTGCGTGGCGGTCGATATATGGCCCATTTATATGGGACTGCCCATGGCATAGTTTGAATCCTAGCAGCGATGAAAGTTTATACGAACACCAATTTTCGCTTTTCCTGTTCTGGATATCATCGGCAATGGGAAAGTGATTGTGGTGCCTGATCAGTGCATTGGTTTTCCTAAAAGAAGGATTGAATATTCATGCAATAAAAATCATCCCTTGACATACATGTACTTGTCAATAATGTCCACATGTTATGCATGGTTACCTGTAACTCAGCAGTTGCATCGGCCATTGCGGCAGTTCCAGCTGAATTTTGAACTTCTTCCCTTCTATGTCGAGTTTGAAGTCAACATCAGCGCCAACATTGGTAGAAACTGAGCTTAATTGATTGACACCATAGTTTGTATATCCCGGAAGATCCAGCTGCATGGTTAGATTTAACGTTGCCAAACCACTGAAATTGAGTACACAGTATTATATGATACACTGTATATAGAAATTTCATTTCATTACTGGCTTACACGGTATCTTGAGTCTTATAGGAAAGAATAACGTAAAATATTCATGATAACGTGAATAGTTCTATTCTATAGCTTAAAAATTGCGAAGAATACAGCTGGTCGTTCTATTTAAGAAATATTTGCAACGATAAATGTTGTAAAGATACATTTGTTTGTTTGAAAGATACATTGTTGTTGTGTAGAGCAGTTGCTTCGAATTCACGCCTTTTTGTGTTTTTTTGATTGAAGTAAAAGGAAGGCTTTGGCATGGAACATTTTTGAGGTATCGTATAACGATATGAGGTTCACATTTAGATCGGAAAGGCTTTCAGTCGTCGTTATTGCTTGACTTTTTTTGTTAAAGCTTTACTCAAGACATTGATTTGACAAAAACCTTTGATGTGACTCTGAATTACCTGAAACTGGCGCCAATATTAAATGAGACTTCATTGCCCAAATGTGATACAGTTGTTTGTTTACTGTACAATTTGGAATTGCTGAGCAGATATGCACCTGTTGTCCAGTTTAGAGGTATGCCTGATATGGTTGGAATCACTGTATCTGCCTCAACAATTTTCCAATAAATAGGCTTTGACTTATACGGAGAGTTAATCCTAGCGAAGATAGCCCGGAGATATTTTTGAAACAGTTCTTCAAGTTCGTTAGACGAGGATTGTACGATAGGATTGTCTGCAGAAAATAAATCATAATAATGTATAAAATGTCACCTGTTAAAATGTCACCATTTTACTGATACTTCTTTATGAAGATAACTGGACCTCTTTATGGCTTAGCCGCATTACATGTATCAGTTACGTTCTTAATAATTCATAAACCGACCAAATTTAATTAGTTATTTGCCTTTTAAAATGAAAATCCTTGCAAACCTTAATACAGGACACTGACGTTGATTGAGTAAAGAAATAATTATACCGTAAAGAGCGAAGTAGACGACCGAATCTATCTGCTCCATAATCTGTGGAATTCTTTGAACTTTCTCTTTATGTAGGTCACTCAAGTGCTTGAGAATATCTTCATCGACTTTATAGGGAAAGTTCAGCAAGACCGATTTAGATTCCGGTTGTCCATCAGATACCACGTTTTCAAGAATTTGCTTCGTTTGGCCAATACTCTCAAAAAATTTAGTAGCACCCTGGCTACCTTTGAAATTAGATGAAAGAGCTTTCAAGTATTCTGTTAATCCTAGAACGATAAAAATTATGGATACATTCAACAGAAGATTCATCAACGAACATTATAAAATTCATTTGTGGATTTGATTGCAGAATGACCACTATATGTGAACGAATTTGCTTAAGCCCATATTTATCTGCAAAAATTAGTATAACGTAACTTATGGTCGCAGACTGACAAGTATTATACTAGTTTGCCAGTGAAAACTACTGAGATTAGAATACTCATACTGAAACGATATTTTGCCTCTATGTCCTCTAAATGAAACCAAAAACCATATAATTCCAGTAATGAGGTAACAACATGAAATATGTCCATCATACCTTTTGTTGCCACGAAAATCTCGGTCCAGTTGTATCTTTGGCCAAACAATTTCACGTAATCCTTAATTCGTAGTGCGTACGGAAAATAACTTCCCTCCTTGAAAAGTATGTTCCGAACATTCCCGTAACCAAAGGTATCAAACAATGACGATTGGTAATTGTAATGCTCTTCACTGTATTTGGAGAAATGACCTTCTTCGAATTTCAAATCATCGTCAACTTGGATATCCTCAGGAATTATCATGTAGTACAAATCGCTGTCATTTAATGTGCTTGACGCAGGTGGTGTTTCATGAGGAATCGCCCTGAACAAGTTGGGCTGGTAGGCCATGGCTTTTCGAATTGCCTTCGCAAACCTGAAATGAAAGTAATACCCATCATGCATTATAGTGCCAGTACTTTGGGGCAATTCACAACAATTCCAATGATCAATGAACATTGCACTATGCATTACTCATTCTGACGTAACGAGTATATCTTTCTGCAACATCTTTCAGATATGGCCCAAGTTCGTGAAAGGTGCCTTTCCAATTTTCCCCTTAAATTTCCTTTTTTTTCTTTCCCCCAGAAACACCTGAAGTTGGCCGTTGCAGCGGCTCACAGTGGTAGTGATAACAGGAAATACTTTTCAATACTCTGTTTGAGGGATTCTCGGACACATACACACGCACACACACTTACTCAGCTCTGTTAGGTTCTCTGGTTTTTGCCACTGTTCTCAGGTGCGTGACTATAAATGTCCTCAGGTTGTAATCCAAGCCTTTTTCTTGAATTTCTTTCAAAAAGTTAAGAATTTCTTCCAACAACTTTTCTCCGCCGAATTTCTCAACTAAAACATGGTAGGCCACGACGTGGTCTTCGTGCCTCAAAGATGTATCTCTTAAAACATCCCAGAGTAACGTATGCAGCTCTGTACCATTATGAGTACGCTTTGTAGCCTAAAGAGATCATAGTTTTGTTAAGTTATGTCATGTCAAAAAATCTATTTATTATTTATTATTTTTGTAAAGTAATTTGAAACCTTTAAAGCAAAGACACTTATGGGCCAATGGTCTTTTTTGCCAGTGATACACTTCTTAAATATCTCTAAATCTAGGCGCATACCAGATACGTCCTCGTACAAAGGTAGAATGTTGCCATATGCCTGATGGAATTAATATATATACAATACAAATCAGTTTATTTCCTCTTGCATGAATCGTGCTTTGCTTAGATTTGCTCACCAGCAGTGCAGCTGCAACGTCCATGTTTTTATATCCGCGTGTGGGATTACAGCCGTCGCCAATTGGTTCTTTGATAATCGTTATCAAATCTTCCAATGTAGTACGGAGCTAGAATATATACATGCAAAGAAAATTATTTCGTTTTTGTTTCACCATATACACAAGGCATATAAACAAAAAAAATAATACGCATAACATTTGTTACATAAGAGAAAAATGACCACATTCCGAACATTTCATTGCGAAATTGGTGTTTGTGAAATTTAGCGACGAAAATGTATTTTATGTGAATGGCTGACCTGTACCTTAGGTGCACGGTCGATATAATGATAGGCTCCTCCATCTATGTAGTATATGTGGAAATTGTATATTATCGTCGATAATATAGATAAGGACAATCTTGTAGAATATACATGTTTGGCAATATCCTGTAAATATTAAATTGCCAAGTCTTATTTGCAGTCAAAGCAATGTTATAATGGCAATTCTCGAGTTGCTTACAATGATCGATTCGATGAAGCGAAAATCGGTGATCTTTGCATTTGACCATGCCAAGAATATATTGTCCATGTCGATAATGTCAATGACGTGTTTCATGTATTCTGGGTCCCAGTCTAGCATTGATCTGAAAGCCTCTGTGCAATGAGCACGGTTGCACTCAATTAATGCTGCCTTCCATATATGCCCAAGTTGAATCTGAAATAGGAAATCTGAATTATAAATTGTCGCATGGCCGCTTTTTTGGAATTTACCTACATTTCTGTAAAACTGTAAATGTATCTCGGCCTGCTACCGGTTTTTTCATGGTTCTTTGCATGTACAGGATTTACTTCATATCACAATGTGTAGCACTTGTTTGCATGCATGCAGTAGAGCTTTTTTGTTTATATTTACTAATAGCGTGCAGTTTTCAACATGCATTTAAACTTGATATTGAATGTTTCGAATTTATTTTTAGAAAATGAATGAAAACTATTCAGTTTCTCAAAATGTTTTATATTTTTATTTTTCTAATATATGAAGTTGAAGTATAGCCTACATGTATTTAGATAATCGTACGAAATTGAGTCTTCCAATAACTTACCTCCTTTTCCGTGTATTTATAATCACCAGCGCAAGTTGAAGATACCCAGCACTGGTCCATCACTTTATCTATATGCTCTGAATTTCTTATCAGTCTAACAAATTCATCCCACCAAAAGGCAGATTTTGGATTGATAGGCTTTTCTGGATCAGTCAGCAATTGGTTCATTAGTTTTTGAACTAGAATTAAATCAAGTCTATTGAAATAAACCTTCGAAGACTTGAGATCTCTAAAAAATGTCTCTTGAAATAGCTTAAATAGTCAACAAGAGACATGTTCATAAAATCTGGGAACAAAAGTTATTTTGTTGTATAATATTTAAGGATGCGTTTTAAAAAGTAATATGATCGGTTTTATGTTTAGATTAGTGTTTTATAAAAATGGCATTTGAAAGCAATGCTATGACTAAATAACGGGGATTTTTTTTACTCGCTATAGTTCTCAATTTAGTATTTATTTCTATACAGTATATTCAAACTGCACATACCCTCTTCTTTCAACTTGGGATAGTCTTTACGGTGTCCTTCCACTCTTGCAAATTCATATTCGATGTGCTTCCTATGGTAGTCTTTCGACGTTTTGTCGATATTGTCTGACGTTAAGGCGGATTCTGTTTTCAACTTTAACGTTTGTCTATAACAAAATTGGTGGGAGACTGTTCACATTCAGATTTTAGGTTTTTTAAATTTTTTGTATTATGTCATGCAAATTGATGTATATAGAAACGAATTATTGTAGCAGTAACATTTTATGTGTTTAATTTCTTTATTTAATAGAAGGATTCTTTTTTTCCGCCGAGGTGTTAGAACATTATATTCCAATCCTCATTTTTATAAACAAGTTAAATTGATTTGTTTGTTTTTTGTGATATAAAGCTTCCTTTGTTTATTTATAATTTGTAATTGAAAACTAAAATACTTGATATGAGCTGCCATTGCAGAGAGGTAGCGATGGTTTTCAGTAAATTGTCCTCGTAATAAGTACTCATCACGACATTCGGTAGAATCCAAAGTCCCAATTTCATTAAATTCATAATAGCATAGTGTGGTGAATTCAATTGCTCGGTTATGGATAAAGCTCTGAAAGTGCATGATAAACATGTGTTAGGTGTTTTAAAATACAGTGATGTAAAGCTCTTTGCAAAATTGTTGTCGATTTGCATAAATTATGATCAGATTCTGATATAGGCGATACCGATATTATTACCGGTCAAGAGGAATTAAATCACTTATCATGTAACAACCACATTGATTTTAATTTGTATTATTCCGTATTTGTTTTGGATGCCTCCATAAAATACTTTAATTTCCACTGGGATGTAATTTATTCTTATTGGCATCCCTAGGTTTAATTTCTGCCAATGTATGTCGTCAAAATGAGATAGGTTAGTAAGTTGTTGTTGTTGTCTCAGTATGCGTATATTCGTTTGGAAAGAAATAATCGATTTATCAAATACTGTGGATAGCTTCGATGTTGTCGTTTGACTCATTAAAGTAGGAATTTACCGTGTTCCAAATTAGTGAAAATGGACTGTAAAGTTGGTCTGTTCTGCTGGGAAAATGACAACCGCTTGTATCCTTCAACATTATATATGCATCTCGTGAAGTTCCGTATTTAACGGGGCAGGTTCCTTGGACATCCGTTCTCATCTAGGATCACAAGAAATAATTCGTTAGTTTGTTATTTCTCACATGCTGCCAGCAGCATTCAGTAGGTCATGACATTCATTGTTCATTACCGAAGTTTTAAGAAATTTAGTGCCCCATTTCTTCCAGAATTTTTTCTTAATTGTTAAGGCTGATATTATTCCTCGCTTAAAATTAAGTATGCTGGTGGGCTCCAAGATGTGCGCAGTTAGCTCTTCAATAGCCCCATCAGACATTGTGAACCCTACATGGTACCTGAAAGTGATAGTGAAGATTACTTTTCCAGTTTAAACCGAGCTTTTTTGTTTAAAAAGCATTCCATTATGGTTTAATGCCAGAGTGGAGATCACTGCAAAATGTTTCCAAAATCTGGGTATTTCGTCTATTAAACTACTTATGGTTATTGTGGGAACAAATCCGCGAAATAATCGGCAATGACCATCATTGACAAGACGTTAGGTTTAGGCCCTTATTTAATGTTCTTTTAGGGAAGGCTAAACTAAAGGATCCCCTTGGATTTACCACATCTACTATTTTGTCTTTCTAGGCTGATCAAAGAATTAATCGATGCCGAATTGAATTATCTTAAATCTACAAATAGTGTAATGATAACTTGTTTCGAGAACCCTTGTAAAGTCCCAAAAAAAAATATCGTTCATTCATGTTGCCTGTGCCATATTTAGAAAATATATCAAAATTTGAGTAATTTGAAATTATATACATCCATTACTTTCTCTACCTAGTTTGGAAATTATCTTATTAGAAAGGAAAATAAATATAACTTCTAAAAAATTGGATTTTTTTAACGTTACACTGTCGCTATTGTTTTTGTTTTTTTCACACAAGTAAAATAGTAAACTCTTAACATTACATTTTGGAAAAGCTTATACTCGATCCAAATTCCATAAGCTTAAGGATATCTCCATGAGGTAGTTAATTACCGTTCCATTGCCTTTGCGAATTCTTTATCCTTCTGAGCAGGTTTATATGGAACTGCTTGGATATTACCAAGGTATGTCCCTCCCTCTGTTATCGAACACGCTGTCACCTTTAATTAAAACACAACTTAAATTGGCACAGTTTTACTATTTTGCTCAATAAACCGCAAAGGTCAGACTTTTCCAGTGAGCGTACTCTTAGAGTGTATTGACATTCGCCTTTGGCATTAAGATGAACTTGACATTTGATTTTTGCAATTGTGAATTCCTTTGTGGATCCAAGGGCGGTGACCATTGTATCCACTTCATAGTCCAAGGAATACGTTTTATAAGGGAGGAAATACTCATTTTCTAAAGAAAGGAAAATCCCACATTTTGTTAGGTTTGATGGGTTACAAGTCAGCTTGAAAATATTTTGCATCTTGCCTATACTTGACTCTGAGTTTCTCGTGTATATCAATTAATTGTGACGAAAATATTTCCTACCGTAATTGCCTTTCTATTTGTCTAATGATAACCGAGTCCGTGTTCGGATACGTTTTTAATAAAGAACAGCTTGAGTTTGGAGCAAGGATCGACTAGACGCAAAACGTTTTATCAGCACAATATTGACAGAATAAAACCTGCCTTGGTTGCAATGACTGCTTGCTGGAATAGCATACCCGAAGAGACCTGAAATAAAAGCAACGGATCTCAAAGTCAGCATTTGACATTGAAGATAATGATTATGTCAGGCGAGAGTATTTACTGTGTATTTGTTACACTTGTTAAATATCTCCATCTTGAAGTAGCATTGGCTGCTATGGTTAATTACTTCGCGGTCCAAAGTTTTTGAACTTTATTCCCAATTTGCAAGACGGCTAAAATAACCTCATTAATTCAAAAGTGAAATCTGATGTCTAGTGTGTAATAATTTACCATGTAGTAATACATGAATTAACATGTATTAATAAAATAAAGATCTGATTTAACAAGGTTATCAGTAGGAATACTGATCATAAGATGTAAGTTTATTTATAGAAATAATACTGTGCATATCACGCCAAATATAATTAAAACTGAGCTAGATATAGATCCACGTACATGTAATTACAGTTATAGGCCTAGTCATATATGTATTTGGAATATCTCATGTACTAATATATGCTATTACCTGAAAAATATAAGACAGTAAATTATTTTAAAGTGTCATTGTTATTTATATTGGCCTGTATTACATTTTCTTAAGTAAAGTATATCGTATATAATATTAAAATAAATATTATTAAAACAGGCTAGATCACATTTCCATTCTCATTGTGATGATTAGAGGATTATTATGAAGGACATTTAAAGTAATGTATAGTTTAAAAATATCACATTAAGTTAGATTTTGAAATTACCAATTTTACATTAACAAACAAAAAAAAAAGAAAAAGTCAACCACAGGCAATATTAAGTCAAAAAAAAACCTCAGCAAAATTTAATTACGCTTTTAATGCTATATTCTTAGCTCTAAATTAACATATTGAATAAAATAATTTTAGAATGTAACATGTCCACATATGGCATCATCTAATACAGTCATATAACACATTTTCTATTTGTGACCTCCAATTCCTTGCATATATTTACACGAGTTTTTTTGTTTATATACATGTACATGTATGAAATATTATGGAACAGGAACAGGTAGCAGAATGATAACTTCAATTCGGAACACAATGGAAATATTAATGCATTAAGCACGTACACAAGTGGACATGGAAAAATGCAAGACAACTTAAAGTCACGTGCTTCTATGGTCTTCATTTTTTTTTTCTAGAAAAGTCGGAATGAATCAGTACGTAAACTTTTTGTAATTAAGCATTATTACCTGGTGCTTGTTCACATCTTTTTCTTTTTAAATCAACCTAACCCAATTAAAGCTTCCAATTTGAAAATACACGAAAGATGCAAATTATGGTGTAGGCTCTTACTTATGTGAACGGCAGTATAAAGAAGCTCATTGTTAAGCAAATATTCGGAATAGGACCATTTTAAAGTGAATTTAAAATGTTGGTTTATTTACTTATTCCTTTTTTATTTAAACTGCCACAGCCTCACAAGTAGTTGTGAGAGTTGTTGTTGTTATTGTTTTGTTTTGTTAGGGTGGATATCTTTTTGGGAAAATTGAATTAGAAATATACAATTTGTAGCCATATGTTTTAGTGCAAGGTTTGTGTGTTATCCCTTACATATAATCTACACGGTTTTAATTTTAATTTTGTTTATTTTAAAATGTTGTATAGCCAAAAGCAAAATAAGCCTATTTCAGTAAATTCTTAGCAAAATATGAAAAAATATTGAACCCACCTTCGATCAGCCCGGTCACCAGTAAAAAGGGAAGCAGCAAGAATCCGTGCTTCATGATTTTCAAAATTGTTGAATACTTTCTGCGATTTGTTTGCGCTAATACATTTCTCTCAAATGTCGCTAATTTCTGAACTATATTTACTTGCTTTCGACAGCAGTCCTTTATATATCATTTGTTGGGCAAACATTGATCCGATTTATAACCCCTTCTTTAGGATGGCTTTCATAATTGCGGATCGAGTTTATTACATGACCATTGCGTACTGGTCAAAGAACAATCTGCTACCCATTATAAATCAACACAGGCATAACATGATAATAAATGATAGCCATAATAGTGGTAATGTACACTTAGGCATATTATGACTGAGCAGAAAACGTATACTTTAGAATGAGAAGTTGGACGTTTAAGCCCTAATTTGGCTTTAATGAACGATTAAAGTTGGCTTAGTGTGGTGACACTCCAGACACCCGAAGAAATGACCAACAGATAAACATGTTGTTTGTTACATCAAGAATAGTCGCGATGCTTTTTTTTGTCAGTAAATTATCGTTAGAAACCTGCTTTGGTTGCAATAATGAGCCAACTATAAACGACGTTCTGAATTTTTCATAATTTTCAACTCTCACCCCCGCTGCGCGTCTGTCTGGTTTTTATTATCGCCAACCCGCACATTTCCGTCACGATTTGGACAAACATCTTTCAACATTGAACAAATAAAGTGCATAATATTAATTCAATTTTTGAATGAACATCGGATCGATGCTGATTCATACTATAACCAGAGACAGCAGTAAACGGAATAGTATGAGTTCTTTTTTTTTTCTTTTTAATTCAAAAATTTTACTTGATGACCTGGACGTCCACTTTCCTTGAACTCCATATCCGCTGAACCAATCGTGTTAACATTCACGCAAGTAATGCAGATATACTTTATGCCAAAAAAAAATTACAATATAAATCCAGAAGATTTATTTGGATACGCATTATTCAATAGCACATTTGCAAATACAAGAAGGACAAATACAAGCATTTAATCATAACACTTTGCATTTGCTAGTTCATCGTAATCCGAAAATACGTGCAAAGTTCCAGTTGCTCGGGGAAAGGCTGTTGTGTCTTTTACTTTCTGAAAAATTCGGACATGTCATACAATATAATCATTATCATCTAGTCATAAAGAAGGTGTAAATCGTCCTAATATTTTCATTTGTGTAACTTTACAATCTCAAGAGATGTTCCACTGCAAATTTAATTGCCGAAAGTCCCGCCATCGGATTTTTAATCCTGGGTCCATCAAATGTCAGGGTTTTCAGTCCATGTTTCACAAAGTCCTCCAAATTTGCCATCAATTTACTATAAAAAGATGCACTTTAGTTACCTTCTTAAACATTCTACATGGGCAGCGATGACTAGACTAAACTTGCTGAAACGAAATCTAATATAAAGCCACCATAAATTACATAAATTAGACATATGATAAAATAAATCAAATATAAAGCGAACATTGAAACATTGAAGGATATATATATAATGTTAGTGTTATCTTAGTCTTATATTGGCGCGGCATTAATTTTAAAAAGAGATGAATACAACTACAGCAAAGAGCAGACTTCTGGTAAAAGTCTTTAAAAAATATAAACAAATATTGAACCAACATTCGATGAGCCCGGACACCAGTAGAATCAGCAAGAATTCCTGCTTCATGATCTTCAGAATTCTTGGATGTTTTCTGCGATTTATTTGCACTAATATACATGTATGTTCATGTAAATTATATCAAACGTCATCCGTTCTTGACTGTCTACTTGCAACCGACAGCGGATCCTTTAAATACCATTCGTTGGATGAACAATACTCTGATTTAGGACTCCATCCCTAGCATGACCTTCATCATTGCGGATCGTCAAATAGGATAATGTGGACAAAATTAAACAAACTTTTACGACTAGCTTAATTTTTTTTTGTTATGTTATAATCGGATTTAGTTACATGATGTTTACTCTTGTCATCGTTGTCCATGTTGAAATGGTTTTGGTAATGCATATGGCATCATAAATTAGGACAAGACGTACTAATACGTATTGTGGCTTTAATGAACGATCAAAGTCGATCTATTCAATTCAACTCAGTACCCTACAGTCAGCAACTAAATGCCATATGGTAGGGGGGGTCAAGCCCATTTTCAGGAGAAACCTCCAATGTCCTCTTGAGCATACATCAGGAGAGGCTGTTCTGGACAGGGAGCTGGAATGGTCCAAGCAATTGTCAGTACACCTATTAAAACATTACACATTCGACTGATCATCTTTCTTCAGATCAACACAAAACTGTGCAGATTTCAATGTAAGTAAAAAGTCCAAAATATCACATTTTTTAAAACAAATTCGAATCAGTTTACAGAGGTAAGTGATAACCATTGCGATGACCACCAATGGTAGACCACAAGAAATAACCAATATCCCTAGATCCCCATCCAGATCGATGAAAATCAATGAAAATGGCACAGTTAACACGTAAATGCCATTTTCCGCAATGCATTGCGCGTTGCACACAAATATATACAACGCTCATCGGAAATGCATTCCGACTTGAACAAGAACAGACGTCGAACATAAAGATCCCTGTCAAAGGGCTTGCATTTAGCACGTTGTTGGGGATTGCGAAATTCCTCGAGGATCATGAAGAGATTCTTGCATTCCGGGATCATCCTGCAGCAGCACCCCATGTCACACTTCAACGGAAAATTAAGTTCAGAAGGATAGGAGTCGGCATCGGAGTTAAGTTGTATGACGTAATCGATGAAGTCGGTTATGTCTTTCAACTTATCATTGCCACACAGACTGGATCTGTGAGTAGGGCCGGCCACGCACAGAACCGTAAACAAATGCACGGTGACTTGGCAGTAGTAATTGTGAACGTCATAGGCAGACTCTTGCAGAACTTTCAAATACTCCATGGCACTGAGATGGCGGACGAGAGACGGTGCAGACCCTTCGAGGAGGTGCTGGTAAGGCCATCTCGTGGCACAGCGTAGCCACAAGCCGGAAAACAAGCTCTTCAGAAGTTCTTTGGCATCCTCGTTCAATTTCGAAAAGAGCAAGCAGATGGTCGGCAGCGAAAAGTTGTGATGTCGCAATGCACCATACCATTGATCAGAATTCTGGTGGTAAACTGTCATCAGAGTTTCGGTGGATGCTTTGCCGACAAAGTACCGCAAGGCAGCATCGTTGGAAGCGACCATCGCGCACTTGATGCCCTCCCCGTACACCTCCTGGAGCAGATGTCGACCCGCGCCATTTGGGCTGCTACGGGCGTCCATGATCTTGTCCCAGATTCCGCAAAGCACGTTCATCTGCTTCAGCACGTCATCGTGCCATAATATCTCCTGCGAGAAAAAAACGTCAAATCTAATCCTGATTTCCGATTGTGAGCTCAGTTCCAAGACGTACTTTTCGCAGCAGTACATCCTGGCCACCAGGTTGCGAAGGACAAGGTCCATTGTTTCGTCTTCCAGGAATCGCTCGATGCTCTTCACGATGTCCAAGACTCCGTACGATGTCCAAACAGGAGTGTAGCGGTGGAATCGGAGGCGATACTTCCAAAAATGGTACTGTTTGACAATGGGCACCACTAAACACCGGAGCCTTTCTTTGACGCGGTGTTTCACCGGAAGCATTTCGATTAATTCGTACGAATCTACTTCCGTTTGGAAATGCGTTACGATTTGGATGGCCACGCGAACGGCACACAGTCCCACCAAACACCGTAACGGCAATTTCACACCGTCTCTCAGATCCAGTTGCTGTAAAAAAGTGACAATTTTGATTGGGTAAGCACATTTACACCATGTTTACACCATGTTACACCGTGTCCGTAGGCCTACTGAATCATAGTACGAGACATCGTGCGTGTAAACACATTACCTCGCGATTTATTTGTCCCAAACTACCTTGATTCAGCACTTTGCTAGGGGACTGTTTGAACAAAAGTAGTGATTGGTATCAGTGGTGTAGCGTTGAGTTTCAGCCGCCTGGAGCACAGGCAAATTTTGTTGCCCCCTTATTTAGGTATTTAAATTCAAAGCACTCTAAAATAAATTTTAATTTAAACACAATACACAGGATTTGCCATAAGTTGAAACAATTATTTGAGTTGTTAAGCAGTTTAATGGACTTTTTCAACAATATTTGGGACTTTTAGGACTTGTTTGCCACCCTGCATCTACCATGCTGCTCTAAACACTACTAAAATAGAGTAGACATGGTATCACATGGATGTCAGTTTGTACTTGCAGGTGGTCTGTCCCAGCCCGGTTCAGGTGTGGTCAATGGGTCAGTGCAAGTGATGTATGTTGTTACCGTTATGAAGAAGGAAGGGAAATGGCACTAAAGGGGTATGTCCCTTCTGGCCGAGAATATCAAGTTTTAAAACATTGAAATATAAAACAAATAGAAGACGGGAAATATATAATAATGATGGGATAAAATGTTCTTCCGGTTAAGGGATGATGGTTGGTAATATGAACCCAGCCCTTTCGGGCACCTTAAGTTAGCCATTACTGGGGTTCCTATGTGGGGGAGTAAGGGTATCATAAGGTGTCCTGGGTTCATGGGATATCTCTGCAGCATACTGATATCAGTAGTCCCAAAAACCAGTTCGTCTAACAACCTTTACAATCATACTGATATCACCAAGCAAACTGATATCAGTAGTCCCAAAAAACAGTACGTCTACCAACCTTTACTATCATACTGATATCACTAATCATACTGATATCAGTAGTCCCAAAAACCAGTTCGTCTACCAACCTTTACTATCATGCTGATATCACTAAGCTGTCCCAAAAACCAGTATAAGTATGTAGTGATATCAGCATAGAATCATACTGATATCATGAAGGATATACTGAAATCAGTATAGAACCATACTGACATAAGCTGAGAATCACATAGACAACAGCACCACGTGAGTTCTGTTTGTATTTCAATGCATATAATTTTCATGGATATTTCAACAATTGAAGTCACATGAATTTCACACGAGTTCTGTTTAAATAAAAGCAAACACTGTTATCATCAAAACTGACCTTAGCATGTTGGGTAAGCACAGTTTCATTGTTTCATTTAGGCCAAGAACGATAAACCCTCATCATTCTATGTTATGGTATGATTTTTCATTTTTCCATGCAAATTCCTACAAATTTCACAGTTTGAATCATCTTACCTCCGGTAGGTTTGTCAAAACATTTTTCTTCATGTCGAAATTTTAATCGGATGAAATTCAGCAAGACGAAAATCCCTTATTGCTGTTCAGCGTCCAGGTCGAAGTTCGAAATTGGAATGTCCAAAATTTTCGTAGAACCGTGATGACGTCATCGATAGCCCCGCCCAACAGTGATGCCAGATTTACGTTATTGTGGCTTTATATACATATGAAATACATACTGAAATGTTCATTACGTGTTCATGCATGCATACAATACATAGTAATATAATATAAATTTCTTTGCATAAAATTATTCATTTATCACTTTGATTGCAGTGTTCGTATTCATGTGCTAAACAAATTGAGCGTTCTTAATTTATGTATGACCAATGCCATTTTGCCCTTTGGCCATTGGGCATTTCCTCAAGCTTTACAAAAATGTAGCTGAAGTTACAACCATTGCTAAACATTTGCAAAACAACGAAAGTACGTGCATGCTTAATCAAGCCAAGAAATCCAACCAATTAAAACAAAATTTAATATAAAAACTTGAGTTTATCATAATTATTTCTGCCACAATAATTTATTTTATCACAATTTCACTTTTAAAACCTTTTCAGCAGCTAAAACTCGATTTAAGCTCAAACAAGTGATGCGCATATGGTGCCTTCACTGCAAATCGTTCATTTTAAAATTTAAAAAAAATCTTTAAAAAAAATATTAAATAAAAATAAAATAGAACCGATTTTAATTCGAAATTAATGCAAATAAAATCATCGTCGTCGCTTATGAAAGTGTAAAATTACACTTTATATATTTTAAACCTCGATAAAGAACGCTCCTGTCCGTCGTTCATTGCGCATCTTCAACATGTACTGAAGACGCATGTTGGAAATACAGATGAGTCGAAGTGAGGACAAATATCGACGATAAAGATTATCGTCCAAAGTCAATTTGAACGTATCTTGCGGGCACTTCCGGAACGCCTCCAGGGTTATGTGGAGATTCTGGCATTCCGGGATCAACGTGCAGCAGCATCCCTTGGCACACCTCAACAGGGTTTCCAGAGATGGATCACAGTCGACGACCGATCGGTTCTTGATGCACTCAGTCTTCTCACTCAACCGATTGAATCTTTTGTTGTCCCTCATGGAGGCTCTTTGCGGGGCTCCTGCCTTCCACACCACATCAACAAAATGCAAGGTGACGTCGCTGCAGAAGAAATGGACATCGTCCACGAGTCTTTCGAGAGTTCTCAAATAATCCCAATTGTTTAGGTTGTGGACGAGCGAAGGAGAGGACTCCTCGAAGAGGTGCTGGTAAGGCCATTGACGGAGAGAGAGCAACAGCATGCTAGAAAAGAAGCTCTTGAAACGTCGTTTGATGGCCTCGTCCGATTTATAAAAGATCAAACGGATGGTCGAAGGCGAAAAGTTGCCGTACCGCACTGTATTATTCCAATAATAAGGCAATTCTTCACGAAACCCCATCAATGCTTCAGAGAGAGTTGTGGTGGATGCTTTGCCAACGAAGTACTTCAAGGCAATTTCGTTCAGAGTGATTAATGCAAAAGTGATGCCATCGCCGTACATCTGCTGGAGTAGAGATTGATCGGGGCAACGTTTGTACCTAAGTTCGTCGACAATCTCGTCCCAGATCAGGCAGTTGCATATGATTATGTCTGGAAAAATATCTTCGAAGTAGGAATCATCGTTTACGACACGTTCACTGAGTTTCAAGACGTACTTTTCGTGACAGTACATTCTGGCCACTATGATACGAGGAACCACTTGCATCGTTTCGTCATCCAGGAATCCCTCGATGCTCTTGGTGATGTCCAAGGTTCCGTAGGATGTCCAACTGGGGTTGTAACGGTGCAATTGAAGGCGTTCTTGCCAAAAGTCGTACTGCTTGACCATGGCTGACACCAAATATTTCAGCCTCACTTTTATCAGGCGAGGCAGAGGTAGGGATTCGATCGCCTTGGTCGTACCAATTTCCGTTTTATAAGTTGTGACAATGCTGGTGGCCACACGAACGGCACACATCTCTTCCAACCACTGCACTGACAAATGACCTTGGTCGCTTAGATCCATCACTTGCAAAGAGTCACAGTACACAAAAACGACACAATGTTAGAGTCAGTATTTCTTAGAATGGGAATTTGACAGCAAATTCAATAACGATTTAAGATTAAAGTACCTCAAACTAGACAAAACTCAGGACTTGAATGAAGTTCTAGACACACTGTGGTGCAAGACATCACTTACAGTAATGATTATGCTTAAATAAAATCGACTGATAAGGCCTGAGGGGCCGTCCATGAATAATGTCA
>JAQIXS010002991.1:0-19866 GCA_034700785.1 Rossiulus vilnensis
TTCTGAAGTTGATTGCCGACGGATCAACTTCAGATGTGGCTGGTGTGAACGGGGTATAAGTCGTTGTTTTTCGTATAAGAACGAGTTATAAACTGGAGTTAGATTTAGTTTTGGGAATTTTATGGGTTTCGTAGTTGCAGAATTCTACATCAGCATTACCCTTAATTTGTGCTCGAATATACTGTAAACAGCACTTATCGACTAAACTATATAAACTGCACTTTTAAACTTACATGCACTTTAAAATGGGAAAATCGATATTAGTTGAAATGCTTTTAAGTCATTAAAAAAAACTTTTACAAAAATAACATATCAAAACGAATCTATAAATTTCGATTAATTCGGTGTTTCACGTTACGTTATAACCATTCAGAGCCTAGTTAACCAGAGATTTTCGATAAAATTTATAAATCGCGTAATTCGCAAGATTGTTTAAAAATCAGGATGGTAAGAAGTACACTTTAAAGAAGGCAAAAAGAGGAATAATTAATTGTTCATATAAAAGGAAAATAATCCGAAAAAAATGTATATGCAGATTAATGTTATATTTTCGAAAGTATCGTAAAAAATCTAGAGAACAGAGCATGAAGAAACACTGCAAAATACAAATTGGTCATTATAATAGTTGCCCTAACTTAAGCTGATCAAGCTTTGGAATGATCACCCTGTATGTCTTTGATGCCTTATCAGATGGCCTCATTACTGATACAATTTTCAAATCAGATATTTGCTTTCAGAAAAATCGTCGCCTATAGGAGGACGCTGTTTTCAGGCTCCGTACAGGGGATTACTAGAAGATAAAATTGCAAATTCAATGAAATAAATTTGCAAGCATGCAGACATGAGAATGTTTAAAAAAACAGTTTTGGATGCAAGCCCATCGATGCTTAAGCCCCTAATTCGGGTTGGGAATACCAGTGCTCAAAGGGAATTGTGGGAGAGTGATTTTTTTATCTGAGAATTGAAAGCGATGCAAACGACGAAGTCGACATTCAATTCACGAATCCGTGTTGAATTTTCCAATGCATTAGAAATGCTTGGCTTGCGCACTAGAACGCCACACAAATGCAATCTGGAGAATGCCACGGCGCTGGAGGAATCGTTCTGTCACAGTAACAGAATCCAGGAAATGGACGCCGGAGGAGGGATTCTGCCATACCAGAGGACAAACAAGTTTCCAACAAAAGTGCAGGTTTCAATCATGCAAAGAAGAAACAGATATCGCAAAACGCATGGCAAACAAACGGATCAAAATCAACGTAAATAACGTAACTTGAAGTCTTAAATAAGTTAGCAAGGAGCTAACAAATACCAGAATGACAATGTCTGATGAGTGGGCGAAGGAAGCCGCTGTTATCAAATAACAGAAAAACATGCCGCCAAAACACGCTGGGAACAGCATCAGCTTTGTATCATTTTGTCCATTAATTTAGAAAATCAAACGAAAGCCGAAAACAAATTGCAATTTAATTTGTCAATGATGTTTCGGCCATGAAATGAAGAGATAAGTCTTTCCACTCTTCAGGGAATAGCGTTCTCAAACATGTGACATGTCACTGCACGACACAGGGCAAAGAACTGAGCTGAAGAACAATCACTATTTACTGCTTGTTTACAGGTCGAAACTGTGGAAGAAGTAATTTACGGTACGTTGCCTTTACCTCGACTAAGAAAACTACCATCATTGAATAATTCATCTACAGCTCTAAAAATTTAGATTTCCCGAAACAGCAATACTTAAATCCTCAAATGTGAGCAGTCGCTTCGAGTCATGAGCTAATCTGAGCGAAATTTTAAAAGCAAAAGGTAATGAAACGAAGGCATTAGCAGCTATCAACCTTACTGTCAGCAAATGTATGTGCCAAGTGGTAGCGGTTGATATCCATATACCCAATTAATCTGTACGACATCTTTCGGGTCGTCACCGACATTATTGCTAAATTGAAATTCTACAATATTCAGGCTGTTCTTTGGAAGCATAACGTCCAACGTCTATTAACATGCAAAAATAGGCTAATAGTATGCATCCGAATGAGCTCGGGGTTGCCTTAGAGGATTAGAAAGAAACTTTCCACCAGTGGATTTAACACGGATTTATACATGATGCAGGAAGCAGGCCTGATCGGAAGAAAGCAAACGAAACAAGTGTTGATTTGCACATTGGTTCAGAACGGAAAGCACTCCTATTTATAGGGGTTTAGGGATCCTAGAACTATTTGATTTTTTCTCTCGTTAGTCCATATGAGGTTCTTATTGGTTGTTTGCTTAACGTATTATTTTCGTTTAATCCGGTGCATAGCTTTTCTAGGGTAATTTCAGCTAATTTCTGATAAATTATCATTGAATAATTAACTAATTCATAAAAAATGTGCTTTCCATTAAAAGGATAGCATATTTGAAGAGAAACTAGTCGGTTACTTAAAACTGAAAGAAAAACCTTTGGATAAAAACATCGTGTTTACTTCCAATCCCTGTTGGCCTAATTCGCGCAACATTTTTTAAAAAAATGAAAAACTCAAACGTGTACTTTAGGCAGTTTCCTCCACCATAAGTTATAATGCTATAAAATGTTCGAACTGCGAATTATACAATACTGCGTAGAAAATAAATTATTATAAAACCCTTTTTTTTGCTAACTTTTCGCCTTAAGGTTCAGCTAAATTTACTTTCCCGATGCAGGATTGGTCGTCCACGAGGATTTCAGTTTTGATTTATAATTTAAAAATGATGATAACATTTTTAAGAAATCTGAAGAAAAAAAAAACATTATCCGACATCCCAAAACACTGCATATCAGACTTGGTATGCAACCTGCAATGCAAGGCTGATATGCAGAGAAGCTCTGTTTTAGGATGTCATTTTTAACTTACAATTTCAGCAATTATAAGTAAATATTTCAAGCAAAAATGTACGAGTATTTTTTTAATGGTGGGCATGTTTTTGCCTCAGCCTTGACCCACTGTGTTTGCATCACTTGGTAGTTAAACTTCAAAAAGTACAGTCGAACTCGGTTATAACTAGCAAATGACCTCCGTAGATTTGTTGTTTTATAGCAAATTTCAATGCAATCTTTTCAGGTTAATACAAGCACACTTCTCGGATATAACGAGCGAATTTTGCACTACAGTACGCAAGTTCCCAAATTATTCGATTTCCTCCCTCACAGTGTGACATCCAAGTTTCGATTTTACCCTCAGATGCCCTCGATTGACAAATTCCATATCGCAAAACGTAACTAAACAAACATCCGGCTAGGCAAAATCACTGGTAACTGCAATTTTCATGATATTAAGATTTATAAAAAATAAAAACTCATTTATTAATAATTGCTTATCAGCACATAGAATTGGTATTGTTATCTTGTTGAGAGAAAAATACAGTTTATTTTTAATCGCACGTGAATATGACTAGCAAATTGTGTCGGTCAATTGGTGCTCGATATAACCGAGTTCGACTGGGTACCACATCCTGGTTTTCGCGTGGGGTAACAAGAAATTTCGGTGCAATTTGATTTCGGCAGCTCTAGTGGTTGGCATACTCCAGCCCCGAGGCTTCCTGACAGCACGAGTAGCTCAATCGCAAGAAGCACTTCCGGATCGGCTGATGAAGTTTTGGCAGGTATTCAAGCAGCCAGACCGCATTTCGTGTACGAATAAGACGTCGGTAGCAACTTGGTGCCGATCAATAAGCGCGTTTCGTGGGCGGGCCCCGCGTCGATGCACTCTTTTTTCACGAGGGACGTTTACAGTCGTCGGCTTAGCGTGAAATCACGCTGCATAATACACGGCAGGAAGTTCTAAATTTCAAATAACGTTTCCCGTTGTACGACAAGCGAGCGCTTTACGGGCGCTAAAAGAGAAGCCGAGATAAGTGTCCGGGTTTTGGAAGCAAATGCGACGATAATGCCCGAAGAGAAAGATTTCCAAAGATTCCTCCCCAGAGATTCGGGATCATTACGAATATTTGTACGTGCGCTGGAGTCGACACGCTCGATTCGGCGATGAAAAATCCCCGAGAGGAAGATTCGCTCGCCTCTCATTCATGGCGGCAGTTTGCCGAAAGTACCTCTGGCAATTGATGGGACCGAAGGCGTTCAGTGACTCCTAATTTACATTTCAATGGGGGGGGGGGGAATGTTTCCAGAGCTTCCAGACCCGAACCAAGCTCGGGAATCTGATGAACGAGCGGGGAGGGAGACCGCGAGAATCATCTCCGCCGCGCTTCCCGGCGTGCACCGCGCCGCTCTCATTATGCCAATAGAACATCCGGGAGTCTTACCTTGAAGTGAAATTCTAAGCTAACCAGAAAGGGAAAGTTGATTGCTTGTAGAATCTTCTTCTCGTTCAACGTGTGCTCCACTTGTTTCAGTTTCACCACCTGGAAGAAAAAGAAGGGCGTTAGTAATGCTGACAACTAAGTTAGAACAGCACAGCACAAGATGTGGGAGAGTGATGTGTAATTCCATGCCCAGGTAATGGCAACGCTATTTGATTGGTTGGATCAAATAATGAAAGAAGAAGAGATGGAAGGTAGTAGGGAAAAAAGATCCTGCCATGTCTCATTTTGCGCATTTTGCTCGGTTCATTGTGATAGGCTCCCAACAAACACTACGCCTATAAAATAAAGCTACATGAAATCATTTCTCAACGTCCTCGAACAATCTGTTCCAGTTTTGAAATATTAGATTAGCTCTGCAGTCTAATAATGTAAATTACTGTATTTCGAGTTTTCTGCAATCATCAGCATACATACATGTACACACACAAATTTGTAGTGGGCATCATCAGATATGGTATTTAAACACCAGTCTGTGTGGGCCAACTAAGGCTGAATCCAAGCCGACCTGCATGCCCATCATGTTAAACATTACTGACAAAAATGTTTCAAATACTTAATATAAACTGTATTTATTATTACCATGTCTGATTGGTCGTCCACAAGGGTACTGTTATCACATTTCATATATTATGAAAAAAATGTACATGTATAAGTTTCATAGCGGGATGGAGCAAAAAAAGTTTTCGAAGGTCGCATAACGGATATTTTTTTATCTTTTATAAATAAACTGCACATTTTCAAATTGTAAAAATAATTCATTCGCTAGTGGGCAAACAATCCTAAATAAATACAACCTTGATATGAAGTATTTCAAGTGCAATTGTGTCAGTAATTTGTAATATGGTGGGCTTTTAAGCTTTGGCATTGGATTTATCCTTAGGCAGATCTGGCCTCTAGTCCAAATCTGTCTGCATTTTTCGCAAGGTTTCCACAACTTTTCACGGTCGATTAAGTAAGCGCCATCAACGTTCTTGCAATGCATTTTATCTGGAGTCTGGAGACTGTTTTCTTCGACAGTATTTGAACAAACAAGCAATTGGCGTGCACGCTAGTAATTTCGTATGAAACGCTCGTCGTTCATTGGTCAAAATCCTCAACATCCATTAACGGCCGTGGGGAGCTGCCTTTCCATTTGCGAAGTTCGAAAGGCATTCTTCCAACTTCAATTGGTGGACATTTAGCGTTTTATGGGCTGGGGACGAAAAGCTGACTTCCCCCATTTGGAATTTCATTTGTAGTTGGCATTTAAAAGGCTGGCAGACTATCACGTCAGTGCTTAAAAAAACACACAGACAAGAGATCGACAGAAGCTCATTATGGGGGTGTTCGGTGGACGCACGAGTCAAACGAATTAGGTGCAACGCACAGTGACACAGCGTCTGGGCTAGGTCGAATGACTAATTTGTGTACCTCGAAGTAATGTGTCACTGTGACACAGTCTGCTGGAAGGCTGAGCAGCTCATGTCACACAGGACCTGAACAAGATCATATCATTGTTATTCAAATTAAAATCGCGTTTCTGCCGACGCACAGCCACCGACGGGATGTAAAAAACGGTTTTATTCATCAACGTGGAATAATAAAATTAGATCTGGGAACGTATTATGCAAATTGAGAGAGAAGATTGCGGCTGAAAGTATCATTAATCATGCGGCCTTCAACTATTGTCTCTACGGACCTCAAGACGCCAACAATGTTCAACGCCTTTCAAGATGCTTATTTATATAAATACATGAGCATAAAAATAGCTAAGAACCTGCGGTTGTAGCATGGCCGGGCACAACTTATACAATAAAAAGCGTCTTTGAAAAAGGCTGCTTAAAGCCCGACCCAAAAGGATGCCAACCATGCAAAAAAAATACACAACTTTGTTTCAAATGCTTCTTATAATTGCGTGATATTTTCAAATTGGAAAAAATAACGCAGACCCTAATGGACGACCAATTCTACATAGGGAAAAATAAATTTTAGTGTGTGATTTTTTGCCTGATGGGTATCCTTTTGGCTGACCCTTAAAATGATTTTTGGCATAATTTTTTATTTATTTACATTTAAAAAATATTTAAATGAATTTAGATGTATTTATGATTATTATTGCAGTAAATTGTTTTTATCGAAAATAAACATACTCTTGCAAGGTAATTTATAGCGAACTATTCCATAAAAATAAATTTAAGCTGAGTCGCATTTCACAAAACTGAGTGCGATGAAGTTGCAGATGTGGAGCGGCTGCCGATTTCAACAACATTGTAAATCATGCAAATTATCGTCCATAAATAAAGCATTTGAAAACGTTAATGTTGACAGAGCGCCAAATAACTGGATATGGATTGGATTTATATGATTAGGATAAAATGCTGACTTTTTTCATTAAAACATCAGTAGATAGAAAAAACACCCCAGGATGATTCGGCAATTCTGCTTGCCAGACACGCACTTAGAATAGCGTTATTTCTTAAAGAAATCTGCATGGTAGATGGATTGGGCGAACTTAGAAACGGGAAATAAATTTCTGTTGCTAATTCAAAAGGTTTTAGTTGTACTTTTGGCGTCAAATAGTTTTTTAGGGAAGCAACGGAAACAGGCTACTCTAATCAATATAGTAATACAAGTAATATAGGCCTATAATGAATATAAACATACGCAGGGCAAAACCACACAACTGAGCTAGCAGTATACATGTACACAAACATGCAGTTCTTGGCCAAGCAGGGGCAACAGCTGTTGTCAATTTTACATGAACTTGGAATAATTGCTCAGAAGCAAACAACACCTTGAGGGTTAACGTTTAATTTTGCATACAAACGTTCTATTCAGACGTCTAGAGAAGAAACACATTTAGGTGTCGACCATGTAAATTATTAAGTTTGAGATCAGAAGCTTTAGAAGCAAATATTTATGGGTGAAGAAATTGCTCAACGTGGAGCAAAAAACTGCACATTGAAAGCAATTAGTGGCATGAATCTTTTTTGTAGTCCCTGTGTAGTGTAAAAACTATCTAGCTAAATATATTGCTACATAATGGAATTTGGACAAAAACAGCCATCTTATTCATTTAATTTTCTCAGCATCAATTTATTTTGTGCAGTGGATGAAAACCTTTTATTATGCCGAATTTATTCTGACAACTAGGCATTTCAAATGCTAATTTGCGAGAAAAAAAATTATTACAGTGATTATCTAGAAAAATTATTAGGTGATCAAAAGTGCCCGCGAACGCATTTCATACCCAGTAAGTCGGTATTTTCAACTTCAAGAAATAATATGGGTATTGTGCTATTTAAAAAAAACATTCACTTCCTTTAGATGTCAACACCATCAACGTTAACGTCACAACCAGCGATATCAAGCGTGCATAATTGTTTTAGCGAAGTGGCGAATGCTTGTTCAATATTTTCCAGATGTAGCCACCGGCCAGTACGTTATTCTCTAGGATGTAATCAATTGGCAGCCATGCAACGTTTTTTTTTAAAAACTTAATTAAACGACCAAACCGAAGGGAACAACACAACTTGGGTCAATAATAGCGATTTAACAGCGCTCCAAGTAAGCGCGCAGAAATCCTAAAGAAATATTTGCGACCAGAAAAATAAACGGTCCGTTTTTCCAAACCGTTTTCCCGAGGCTTAAGCGCACCTTGGTCACGATCAAGGGTAGCTTGCTGACGTCATCCGCCACTCGTCAACGGCAATCAGTCAAACCGTGCGCGCAGTTGAGCGACGTTAAGCCCAAGAATCCGCCAACAATGACAACGCAACCCAAAATGCGGATTTGCCTTTGATCCACTTTCATGATTTGCTAAAGAAAGTTTGGCGCATGGAGGAAAAGGCGGGATAAAAAGATGTGGGTTTAAGGATGGAAAAGTACATGTCCTTAATAGTTGTTCGAAGGCGTCAGGAAAAAGAGGATTTAGTCATTTGTGCAGCGAATTTCGAGTGAAAAAAACACCCACTGCATTCGTTCATTCTGGCCACCTTCTCTGTGCCATTTCTGAGGAAACCGATCGTTCTAATGAGAACAATTAAAACTGAAATTTTGAAAACCGAGGTGATATCTTCGGAAGAAATCAGCCACGTAATTGCCTAAACTGCGCCAACACGCACTGCGAGATTTCAAGATTGAAATGAGTGTCAATGTCAAGGAAGGTCTGGCTGGCATCCACTTCTCAGCAAAATCGATTGGAAGCTTTTGTATAAGCGGTTTTGGAAGGAGTAAACGAAAATTCCTTACGGAAGAGAACATCAGCTTTTGGTAAATCCACTGCTCGTCTATCTGCAAAATTGCATAATAAACAAGAAGACGAATGTCGCGGAATGCGTCGAATTCCGCAGTGATGGACGCCAGGGCGCATTAGCGCTTTGTCGAATTCATCAGTGTTCAAAGCCAACCACAACGAATCAAATACTGTACGCATGAATATAGCTCACTAATATTATAAACCCACTTGCGAGTTAATGGCCCAAAACACTGCCTTATACAATTGAATTTTAAACGATTGCGCTTTGGATGTACTTTGCTGCCACGAACATAAGGGTCTTGATTTTAATAAAGTCAAGTCTACATTCATGTATGAATATCTCCAAATGTTAATGAAATTTTAAAATCAACGATATTAATTCAAAAAAGCTGTCACAAATGACAGATCTACTGAATTAAAAAGGACTCATCCGTACCCTGCTTATCGAATAAGAATGCACGGGCACATATATTTTAACCACGCACAGAGTGGAAGATACATGACTATGACAAATGGTCGCCATAACACAAATAACTTATGCTGCCACCTTTCATAGATCATTTTAGAAATGCTGGAGGTGCACTAGCTAAGCCACAAAATTATTTTTATAGCTAGAGGAAGTTTTAACGACAGTGACCCCCAGGATGCGCCATGCACTGCCCTCACCGATTGCTAAAGGGTTGGCCCCCGCTTATAATTCCTGTGAAACTGGTGAAAGTGAGCATCGGAAGTCGCAGCATCTTGCACTCGGATGCGTCATTTTAGACTCGGGTGAACTTTTCTGAGGATCCTCCATTGGAAGTGCAAAGGAAAAGGTCTGTCGCTTCACCGGCTTTGTTTTAAAGCCAGAAGCTCCACTTCCTGTCTGCCAATCAACTGCATCAAAATTGTGCATTGGATGCACGCGTACAATCGCGATGGCAATCTGCGAGCGAGTGCCGTGCTATCCGTATCAACCGAGGACTTTCTCCAGGGAATTTTCGAAGCACGTTTTTTAAAATCTAGTCGGACAAGCAGAAGGCACCGAGGAGGAAGTGCGAAAGGGGACGCTTGGCAGCATTCGCATTTCCCCTCCACTATCATAAGCATCTTCCAAAAAATTAGGAAGGCTTTTCGAGTTTGGCGCCCTCCCCAAGGATTCGAGCAACATCAAAAAAGGAAGAAAAAAATAAATAAATAAAAATAAATCGACAACAGAAAAAAGCAACTCCGACGAAATTTCCGAGTTATTCTCGCGCGGAAACTAAAGCACCTCCAAAAGCACATTTTGTCATTCTATCTTTCATTCTCGGAAAATAATAGAACACGCGTTTCTCCCCGTTCAATTCGATTTGTTGGAGCTAAATTATGGCTTGCCATTTACGCCAACTGATGCCAGCCGATAAGGGAACAATTTAGGGCCCGGCCTATCGGCTTACGGAAGCTTAGTTTCAAAAGGCCAATATCGAGAAAGATTCGCTGTAATGGAATTAAAAAAAGGCCGAAATGAACGCAGCAGGATCCCATTAGATCGCCTATTTCCCTCCACAAGTCACGAGTGAGAAACATGCAGCTACTTACTTTTTGCTTGTCGAGTATTTTCATGGCATAAAAATCTTTCGTTTGCTTGTGTTGAACGAGCATAACTCTGCCAAAGGAACCGGTACCCAATGTCTTAATCCGGTCGAAATCATCTAAGCAGGATGTATTCTGAAAAATGGACAAAAATTGTTATTACATTGTAAAATGAAAGATTAACCTTGGTTTACTGAAAGGTTCCAGTAAACCCAGGTTTGCCTTTCATACTACAATTTCCAAGAATTAATGCAAGTAGTTATATTGTAAAACTTCAAATGTTTGATTTTGCACTTGTCACTCACTCCATAAGTAAAACAAATTCTAAAATGAATTTTGTATGAGATAATACACGTATCAGTACGTTTACAATGAAAACAGATTTCAAATTTTGAAGTTTTTTAAAGTAAATTTTTAAGCATATGTAACCTGCTCCCAAATAATGCCGATAAAAAATTTTCCAATTTGCCAAAGGATAGTCTGGTGTACGCTTTGTCCCTGAACATCACGTGTCCACGGCAAATTTAAAATCAAGTATTTCGAAGATCTTCAAAATTTCTTTATCTACCAACTTCTCTGTCATTCCTCCTACAAATTTCATGTAATAATGCTTGTCTAATGATCTTATTACTAGACAATTATACTGCACAGTAATATTATCTTTGCTTTTAAATTAAAGACGTGAACACAAGAGGCAGTCCCTCTTCCTCATCATTATTGATCAACAAGATCATGCTCTACAGTGTAGCCATACAATGGAACGTTCATAAAAGAAACTTTCTTATTCTACAAACAGGGCATGAGTTAGCGAATGAATTTCATCAAAAATGTATTAAAGATTGGCGATGGAACAAGTACACGCTCACGAGTCTCCAACCCGAAGCTAGTTTCCTTATGGACTTTTCCACCAAGTATTTGCCTGCATTTACACTATCCCCTGAAAAGTATCACCCGTGACGTCTAAACATTAAGGAAATGTCGGTTTAAGTCTGCAGTTGGCTCGTATTTTTTTTGTTCTGACTCCAAATACATATAACACTACACAGCGAGCAGATACTCGAACGTACTAATTTATTGTTTTTTTTACTACCTTTCTACCCACATCCATTTGCTTCCTTTACGTTAGATAAAACTGATAGAGCTCAAGAGATAATCGAATCCATACTATTAGATCTTTCTTTTGCATGCGATTCCATGTTGGAATGCACTTCTAAAGGACAGTCTCAAAGCTACCAGAAATTCAATTTAGCGATGATGTCGGTGACCACCCACGAGGGTGTAACTGCCTCATAAATTGAGCATATTGATTTCACCCTCCTATTTAAACTGGAAGATAGCCTACTGAGATGATTTCAATTTCTACTAGTTGGATATAAATGCACGACTCTTCGCGGTGTATTGAATATTGTCTCACGATTTTTTTGAGGAACTATATACATTATTATAATGGTCAGAAACTCACGTGTGACGGATTCTTCCATTTATCCTCGAATTCTTCTCTGGCTCTTGCTAAGAATTCTCTAACTGCAAAGGGAAAAAATAATTAGAAACATTGCAAAAACCACCACAGTGCCTTTAAAATGTGCACAGTGAAAATGTGAATCTCGTAGGCAATGATTATTTAAAAGCTAGACCATGCCAACAAACTTGGCAAGTGAGCATAGATAGTTATAGAGCGAATTAGTAAAATAAATGCGTAAAAATAGCCCAATTAATTGTGCCCTTGAGTGAAATTGTTCCATTTCGCTTTAATGGAAAGTTCGCCTTAATTGAACCAGTCATCTTGTGGCCTTCTGTCATCGCCTTTCAGAGCCAGTTTCTTCTATTTTTACCACCTAAACATATAGTTGTATTTGCATTATTTTTGTCACTTAATTTGATTCGCTTTCTTCCCTAAAAGCCGAAATTTCCAGCTGCTGCACCCAGTAAAAGCATTAACTTAATAAATAAAAACTTGGCACGTTTTTGCGTCAAATTTGATTTTCTCGTCGATTGCTTTTTGAAAATTCATTCGTAGGCCTATTCGGAGATCATACGGCCTCTTTATTTTCAAGGGCTTCTGCCGCGGAGAAAAGCACTCGAAATAGGATTAGATTCATTCGCACAAAATGAAAATTTCCTGCGCGTTTAATTTTCGCTATACTTTCCGATACGAATACTATATGCTACACCAGGTCCGGATAGCTAGACGCCTCCCATTTTCCCCGGGTATAACAGCATGCATAATGCATGAGATAATTTCGTTCATTACAATTTCTATTCCAAAATAAAGGGCTGGCCCCAGGGCAGGACCCTGCCTGTCATGCGTTTGCCTATGCACCGATCCGCTGTGATGGCGTTTCTGCATGAAACGCACAAATAAAAAAGAAGCAAAATTCGATATAATGACGCGTGTTTTATGTACAATGAACTTCCGCGGTGTATCGATTTTTATTTAATAGCCAAAACTCAATCTAACACAATTAAGGCAAGGAATTCCATTGTCAGCATTAGCCCGTTTCTAACCAATTCCCGTCTCCACGCCCATAATGCAGCAGACATTTAAGCCTTTTCACTTTCCCATTTTGGCGATCACACGCATAATGATCGCTTTCGCCAAAGGCGTTTTCAATGCCCGCCATTCTTCACCCAACATGCAAATACACAACGCTTTACAAGGGTTAATTTGAAGTAAATCGTCGTATTTCGTAAACCAAGCAAATTGCCCTTTGACGTCGGGCAAACATGCAAGCCATGCGCGCAATGCGTGGTAGCCTTATTAGCCACGTCATTTTTTTAGGTCTACAACTGGAAAATAAAATACGTTTTCTTCCAAATAGCGTGGACAATATATACCTGCATTTGCAAGGATTGTTTAATTTGCACTTGCACTCTCGGCAATTTAAGAATGCCTCCGTAAATAAGTTTTATTTCTTTCTAGCAGCAAGGCAACAATCCAATAGTTGTAGCACCTACCCTGAAAGGCTGCAGCTCTAATTAATTGTCTTGATCAGATTAATTAAAAGGACGAATTCAAGTCATGGAATTCAAAGAAAGAAGACTACCACTTCACATAAGCCCATGAGCCCATGAGATGCACTTTACGAAAAGAAAAATTCCTAAACGAACCTGTTTAGGATAATGAAACGGGAGCGAGTCCTTCAAAGCCTTAAATATATCACTGAAAAGTTACACCTTCACGAAAGACGATTTATCGCTAACTCCCTGCTCGCACACACGCATGCAAATTTTCAGAAACGTATGCAAATTTATTCGAAATTACGCAAAAGCGCAACACGCACGTTCTTGGATACCGCGGACAAAGTTAACGCTAGCGCGTAATGTCCTGAACTACGCCATTAGCGATGTGACAAAAGCATGCAGCCACCAGTCTAATAAGTTAAATGGTCGATAAAATATTAAACAAGCTATCTTAAGAGAAATGTACTTAGATTTCCACTAAAGATAATTTGGATAACATGGTTCTAAAATATCCCGTTTTTCAGATAACTTGAGAATCGCTCGATTCAGTCACCAGTAGTTTTTAAGGTCTGCATCATTACACCTTTAGCTCTACCCCAATCACGCACCGGTTTTTAGAGGCAACCTTACTGCGCCGCCATCTTGTTTTTTTATTATTTGAAGGCTGAGCAAATAGGATGCCCACCATAAAAATAATTACACATTTTAGCTTCAAATACTGGGAAATTGCCAAGTTTATTTTATTTTTTTCAAATGCAGAATTGATTGTCCGCATATCTGAGTTTTTTTTCAAAGTTTGAAAATATCCCGTTTATTTATGGAAAAAAAAACTAAATACATGCATACTTGAAAACAGTTTTTTCTATCAATGTCAAAATGTCACGATGGAAACCGGAAGTTGCATAACGGTTTTTACTTTGAATTTGTATAAAAAATAGTTCAGACCCTAGTGAACAACAAATTCTACACGGAAAAAAATTAAATTTAGCAAATATAACAAATATTTTAAGCAATAATGTTTTGTATTTTTGCATGGTGGGTATACATGTACTTCTGGGTTGAGCATAACTTTACACGCGTAACTAATGATTGATCAGCTGAAATTCGCCAAGGGACTGTCGTTCGATAAGATACAGCATGACCCTCGCGCGGCCGCTACGTGGCGCTGCTGTGCCTCTCTGCGAATCCGTTTGACAGAAACAAACAACCGCAAACGCATTTCGTTTTCACAAATAAACCGATTTCATACGCGCGCCACGCCGTAAGCTCTCGCAGATAGCTAATTAAACATTCGCCCGTTTTTGAATAAAACATGCACGAAGAATGAAAATGGAGGCCTCGCTAGAAATGGGACTACAAAGAGAGAGAAGAGAGAGTGAGAGCGCGCGTTAAGTATGGCTAAATATATTTAATCAATCAACGACAATTCACGAAGGGATATAAAGTACTCGCGTTGTATTTACCGAGGCGCGGGGACCTTTACGCTCGGCAAAATTCTGATGCGAGAATGCAGAAATTAATCCGAGAAATGATTGTAGATGCAGCTGGGAGATGCGTTGCCGAGCAAATTAAGGGGCGCGCTTAAATCCTCTACATTTATTTGGAGTTGCTGAAGAATTAGCGGAGGGATTTAGGAGACGTGTACGTGGGCGAGAAAATGAAATCATCGTAAATGCAATTGGAATTACCATCACCGAAATGAATACCAAAGCCAAGCCTAAACAGCGCATCACTGAGATGATATTACAACGAATACAACAGTTCCTTTCATCTGTCAAAGTTTGGCTTCGTAGCTTGAAGCTCGTGGTTCTATGGGTGCATTCAGACCACATCTTAACCAAAAAAAGCTGGCAAAAAGTCAAATTTTAAACTTTGAAGAAAACTTTAAAAATTCGTGTAGTTATACATTACGCCCTACAGCTGGTTGTACGTAATTTAGTCATTTCCTAAACGCTACATGTTATTTTTCACAAACATTGGTTTTAGTATGGCGTCAAGCAGCATATATGAGCCACGAGAAATCGTTTTGCCTACCACTATCTGTTTAAGAAGCAATCAAATATTTTTGATGCGTTTAAATCGGCGTCGTTGAAGGATTACGAAATCAGATCGCCTACCATGTTGCGATCATTCGCGGAATTTCACTTCTAATTAAGTACAAACAAAGAGCATTAAAAATTGCGATGATAAGGTAATTACGCTTCGGTGCTCGCAGATATCAACAGCATTCACACGTTCGACGAAGGAAAGCAACATTTCACGCAGAAAAAGGCTGCTTGTATCTTACACCTCCGTTGAAAAATAAAAAAGATTTTCAATGCATGACTTAATTTTCATTAATTCACAAGCTGAATTCTCACGTGCCCGACACATAAGTGCGTATGCGCATCATAGAAACAAGAACTGACATCGAAGCCATTTCCGCCAAACCAGCACGCAGCATGTGGCAATAAGATACATCAGCTGGACATTTAACTATTAAAGTGCAGTCTACATTTGGCAAATTGGCAATAGGGAGATGGTGGCAGTCATGAATAATAAACCCACATATCACATTTATAATACAGTTAATGAGACTTTATTATACAATTAAAGGACGAACAATAGCCTGACATTAATTCCAATTTAAGGCAATTTTCAAATCATGCACAGAGACAATGACGCCTCAAAGTTTAGGCGGAAAACACGGTAAAGCATACAGTTGTAGTTATTCTTTTCGAAGCGGTTCTTTTAGAACATTCCAAGAGGAAAATTTGAATGTGGCCACATATGGGGTTACATGAATATATGCCATTACTAACCATGCATGGGCATCGTCAACATAGCAACTTTAGATAAAGCCATATAAAACAGCATACTTTGTCAAATATAGAAAATATTAGATTTTCTACGAAATGAATCCCATTACTACTCACTTCCCTTCAGTAAATGCCAACATAAATAAAATTGTAACTTTAACATAAATTATTTCCAAGTATTGTATGCATGCCCATTTCTGTAAATAATGCAGAAACATACATGCATATGAATATACAAGTACGTATACCTTACGTATATGGATGTATGTATTTTAACGACTTAGGTATATAAACAGTACATCTACAGATATGATTTCGAATGGACTTATAAGGTATATACAATAGGTCATTTGTTGCCAATTTCTGGTCAAATTCTTAAGTTTTATTAAAGACAATTAAAAAGTAAACTAATATTTCCATGTTTTACCCAAGTCGCAAACTATCAAATAAGTGATTCACGGAGTATATGTGTTTCCAGAATCAGTTCAAACTTCAAAGCGATTGATCTCGAATTAAGCCAAAAGTTTTTTTTTTAATTCAACGCTTAGACCAAGCTTTATGGTCTCCGTTTCGATAAAAATGCTAATCTAATTTGAGAACGGACGTTACACTTAGCGGCCACTGCCGAAAAGTTATGCCATTCTTAGGATTCCGCCATTTTCCTCTTCGCAGCGCACAATCTGCTTGCGCATATTTATACAGACAAGACGCAAGGGGGCGGAAGGCGAAGAAGAGAAGAATGAACGGCAGCCAAAAGGGCTTTTGATATAAAATCGGATTGAGGAGATCTCCAAGTGTTAAAACTGGGGGGTGAGTAAAAGAGAGAGAGAGCGAGAGAGAAGCAAGCCTATAGCGCAGGCTTTTTCAGCATTGATGGTGTTAGTGAGACCGAGTGTGGAAGGTTAAACACATCAAGGTGCAGCAAACTATTGATCCACACCAACGAATCCATCAGGAAGGGATCCAAATGGACATACAATCGAGCGACAAAGTTTCGAGCTTCATCCAGGGAAGACGCGAGGAATAAATGAACAGATCCTATGGGAGAAATCGAGAAGCAATCTATCAGGCCTACTGCAGTCGCCACCATTTCATATTCAGGCATAGCACGGGTGGTATCCAATTTACTGAAATCAGCCATATTGAAAGTTGGTTTATAGTTTTGAAATGCAATCAAGAGCAATGCCATCATCGCACGAGTACACAAGAGAGCCCTATCTTCCACATACGAGCTTGTATAAGTCGCAACTTTCTGAATTCATACGCGCTAGTTGCCAAATTGCAGTAACTCTCAGGCTTTACTACTCATTGATAATTTTAAGTCAAAAGGTAACCTCGGTTCCTTCATGACCCGAAAGTTAATGTAGAGAGAAATTGGCAGGATATTAATACATGTGGTTTTCCATGCCAGCTTTTCTTTCAGCATACTTTCAATTTATTATTGATTTGAAGCGCCAACATATTTTCCTGACACAACAGCATTCGCTAAAACAGTAGAAGTTGAATGAAAGAGTTGTAAAAATAGCAAACTTAATCTGAGCTGTGTTTGGACTCAATTTTTACACGACAGATATTTTCCAACTGTCAAAAGGGCTCAACTGACATCGAGTGCCTTCCTGTACATACAATGAAAAACTTGTCAAAACATTTATTGTCTTGCAATGAGAATATGCAGCTTGCCGTTTACAAGTAATCTGTTTTTAAATAACCATGTATTGACCGTTATTGTACACTGCTCGTTGTTCCCTAGCATAGCATTTTTCAATTGGTATCATATGATAGGGATGTATTCATTCTAGGGTACAAGTTCCCGGATTTGAATAAATGATATCATAAATCACTATAAATCGACGACTGATGTTCATTAAGTTTAAAAGGTGATACGTCTCAGATTTAATGATTAACAGTACTTGAAAATATATTAGCCATCATAACATGGTGTTTTCGGTAAATTATCGATTCATATGAATTTTAATATTAAGTAACACATAATTCTATAATTAAAACATCTTTATTACACAGTTTCAATATAATCTTAATTTTATTTTGCTCGTACCGTATCCGTGAAATTTGTGTGCAGCTTAGTCAATACGATGTGTACGAAAGATAACAGAAGTAAATAACAACGGTATGTATGGCATTATCTTGACGACTGCGATAGTGATTATCGATGACGTTGGATCTGTGCAAGTTTCTGGATGTTGATAAACAAATTCAAGGGGACGTTCTAGAGAGTTCAGGAGAAATTAATCTCTTCAAATTTACTGTCAGTAAAGATACGTGCCATTCCTGGCATGCTACAGTATGTGGTGATGAAAAGGTATTTAAATGCCAACGATTAATTGAAAGATTTAGATTGCAGTCAGCTGGAATTTAAACGTTCTTGCAGAGGCTCGTGTTTTAACAATTATAAAAGGTTCATCTATTAAGGTCGCGAGGGACCGATTTTCATTATTAAATGTCGCGTCATTCCTCATAACCATTGATGTGCTTTCCTGAAATAAACGACAAAGGAAGACTGGCCAAACAATACACCAATCTCATCAAGCCTTGCCCAATATTAGCAGGAAAATGATTTTTTTTGCGTATTGTATGCCTACATGAATTGTTGCTGCAATATCACCGATACTACAAAGAGTTCAATTTTCTTAATATCGTTCAGCACATTTTTCATTAAGTTTGAATTTTCAGAACAAGTTTTCCATTTTATTATTATTTTTTAATTGTTAGCATAACAAGAATAACATTCTGAGGACCGGTTATCAGATTTTCGGCTTAACTGGGGTGAAGTAACCTCGGATAAGAACTCTGATTAGCGATATCCCGAGAAAATAAACATTGAATAAACGTCACAACAACAAATGAAAGAGGGTTAAAGTGTATTGGGTTGCTTGGATGCCAAAAAAATCTGAATAAAACTAATTAAAAATGAGCTGTTAATAAGCTATTTTTGATGTTCACATATTTCGTATTTACAGCGCATGTGTATTAAAAAAGCTTTTACTGTATAAAACACAGTTCTACCCATTCTTTAAACTATACTTTAGCTTATTCATTATGCATATACTTACAGTTATACCTACAATGTATTTTCAACTGTACTTTTAAATATCCGAGGAATTCGATTATTGGAGATAGTCACGGTCCCGACTACCTCGGATAATCGAGCTTCCACTATATTACTAAATGGTGTCATATATGAGGTTTTATGAATTTATTTCCTTATTTTTCTTTCTCGATCTGCTGTTTCAAATAAAATGAACTTCTAAACACAGTTCATTGACACTTAAGTATCATTACGTGGGCCGGCCTTACTGAGAGGATGTAGTTTTGCATAGGAATTTGCGGGAATCCACACATTCATGATGGTGTCATGTTCCAAAACACCACACGACCAGGAATGGTGGAACCTTCATACCTACAGGAATTGATGGTGCAGAGATAGTCGGGAAGGACTTTAACGACCTGTAGACACCCTGATGTACGACTGCCCTGCTACAAATTCTATACGAATATCGATCTCAAGAATGAGATGACATTAACTAAAAGTTGAAGTTAAATGTTGTAATTGTTAACTTCCCATATTCATGGAGCATCAACACATCATAATAATCTAATATTTCTTAGGTTCATGTTAGTTTACAAAAAAAAAAAAACACAAATATAGTCTACATTAACGCTTCGGTATACAATTAACTACGTCCGTGCCTCCTACTAAGGTTCTAACTTCCTACTGGATTCAGACGCGAAAGGACCCATGCCCTGGGGGTGGAAACCTGGGGCACATCTATGCGCTGTAATAATATTTCCTGATTGGTTCCTTCAATCGATCCATAATATTATCCCTTATATAAGTGTGTTCCCGTGTCTTATATTCCTAATGAGGGATTTCTTAACTTTGGTCTGTGCACGTGATCACAATAAATCTGACACCAAATTAAAGCGCACACACGCAGAATTGATAAGACTAAGCCAGAA
>JAQIXS010002992.1:0-19864 GCA_034700785.1 Rossiulus vilnensis
TTAGGAAAAATTTGTCAAATTCATCGTTTCCTTCGCAGATATGAAACTTTTTTAAGATGTCCTTCAGTACAGGCACGTAGTACATGTAGCCCACGGTACTGACATCACGTACATAAACTGTAAAACTTTTCCTCCAAGTCCATCTTTCGTCGTTTGGCAAATAATCGTCGAGAGGGAGAAAAGAAGAAAAAAAAAGTGGGAGATGATTTTTGTGCTAAATATTTGGCGACATTTGTAAGTCTGAATCGACGACGACGACGTTCGCAGAGCTGATAACTAAATTTCGTCTCCAAATCGTTGCTTTTTTGCTAGAATCGTCTTCGTGTAATATTAAATTCGACTTCTGTCACATCGCGTTATTCGCGGTTAACCCAATCCCCACCAAAAAAAAAAGTCAAAAAATAAAAAAAAAGAATAAAAAAATCGCATTTGATGCAAGCGGAAAAGTGCACTGTGACGTTTTTATTCGTGATCGAATTTCTCAATAAAATTCAGTTTTCGTTCGCCTGCCATGTAATGTACTTCCTCTTCGTGACAAACGTTCCAAAACGAGGCATTTTTCAAAAAAAAATATATACGTAAAATAAAATGTACGCCAATGAATGATAAGAAGAGGCGAAAACGTTTGGAACAGACTACTGATATCACTACATATATTCTGGTTTTTTGGACTACTGATATCAGTATTATAGTGGTTTTTGGGACTAATGATATCAGTCCGATTAGTGATATCAATGCATATTTTACTAACATCAGTATGTGAACAGTATATTTGTACTTATTCATGTAGCAACGGAGAGCATTTTGATAACACTTTTGGCTCACCCTGTACGTTCTAACATGCCCGTGTTTTTGGCACACTCGTGACACAATGTGCAGTACATATTCTAATTACAACAATGTAGACTCTGATGAATTAAGTCTTATCACTCGTGGAATGTGTCAAATTGTAATGCTATTAGGAAATGTAAAAACATGTCATATTTTATTTTTCAAACCTTTTCGTTTAGTTTTTTGAGATCTTGGCAAATTTCGATAATTATTAGACTGAAAATTACGATGCCGTATTTGCACGCTTATAAACGGGGTGCGCGTATAAGCCGCACCCCGAAATCGGACCTCGGTTTTAATGTTATAAAAAAAATTATATCAACTTTAAAATTTAACTTTTTGCAGTTCATTATAAACAATTTAAAACTACTGTCAGTATTGTGATTCTCTACTGATATCAGTATGTTTCTAAACTGATATTACTATATATATACATGTATATACTGTTTTTGGTACTAATATAATTTATCGTGTTTTTTTTTTGGATTGTTTTTTTGGCAATTGAAGTGATTTTAACGTCATATTTGAAAGTGTAAACGTGAGTGACGCCCACAGTGAGTTGAATCGGGAGCGAAACGCATTAAAGGCAAAAGCTGAATCTGAGGAGATTAAGATTTGCAAAAAAAAAAAAAATGGGAATTTGATATGAAAATATGGCGAGGATGGCGTCCATATGGCGCCTCTATTGAATTTCATTTATTTTTTGATAAAACGAATGAGGCATAGAGAGAGATAGAGATAGAGAGAGAGACAGAAAGAAGGGACCTTATCTTTCGTGTCTATTAAGAGACGACCCTTTTATAACGCCATCGTAAATTAATCTAGCTCAACATGTGTTAAAAACACGAGAAGCGAATTTCACTTTTTCATCTTCGACGTCGAAAAACGAGATGGAAATGAACAAAAGAGTATATTAAAGGACGAAATGCCAAACGCATTTGCATTTTCAAACTGTTTCGTAAATATGGCATTTAGGTTTAACTTTATCGAAATACAGTATGCGTATGTATGTATATGTGTATATGTTTATACATGTACGAAAGTTTCTTATAAATTGTTTTTAAACGTTTCTTTTAAATTGTTATTGGCTGCGTGTACTTTTACGAAAATCATAATTTATTTTCGTAATATATCATTTACGTTTAAATATCTCACTTGCTTTTAGCTCTTATCACTGATGGTAAAAAAAGAGGGTAGAGTTTATCACTGTTAGAGACAGCTGCCATGTTCGACATTTTTACAATGATAACAACGTTTTAGTCATTCGTAGGGATTTATGTTGTCACTTCTGATATGCACTAATGTATGGGTAGGCTACACTTGTGTCAGTACATTTTGTAGAACCTACGTGTGCAGTGAAGTATTTATCCGCATTGATTTGCGTATGGATTTACGTAGGTGTCACTGATGTTGTTTGTAGTTTATATGTAGTGTCAGTGGTGATCTAATGTTGTCTGTTGTAACAACCAAAAAGTTCGGTAGTGAATTTAGATGTTAAAAGTCCAACTTAATTGCATTCATGTCAGCCTTGAATATCATTAAAGACAATGAAGATGCATTAGTATGATTCTATATTGATATCACTATCATGGTAAATATACTGGTTTTTGGAATACTTGATAGCACTATATACATGTAGATTCTGTTTTTTGGGACTACTGATATCAGTATTATAGTGTTTTTTGGGACTAATGATATCAGTACGGTTAGCATATCACTACATATTTTACTAATATCAGTATATGAATAGTGTATTTGCACTGATATCTAATGCTATGATTGCATCTAATTGCACTTGAAATGCATCAGTATGGTTCTATATTGATATCACTATTATGCTAAATACATGTATATACTGGTTTTTGGACTACTGATATCACTATATATATTCTGTTTTTTTGGACTACTGATATCAGTATGCATAGTGATATCAGTATTATAGTGTTTCTTGGGAATAATGATATCAGTACGGTTAGTGATTTCACTACATATTTTACTAATATCAGTATATTTGTACTGATATCTAATGCACTGATGTGATTCAAGTCTGACCTACCTTTTCATTCCACTGATAAGGCTTCCATCCCAACATGGATAGCATTAGTTTCCACAAATATCATCCAGTTTCATTAAAAAAGGCTGTACTGATATCATGTTTAGTGATCTTATTGAAAGGGGTTTGTCGATTCCACTTTTCGCATGTTTTTTTACTATAAAAATAACCGCAATCTGAAGCGTATCAGCGCCCTCTGGCGGACGATTCTCTCTCTCTCCGTTTTCTGATCGTGCGCTTTGATTTCCAGGGGGCTTTTTAAAAATGATTGTTTACTTTTAATTATCGCCGCCTTCGTCTAACTCGATTATCGTTATTATCGTAAACGCGGAGTCCGTTTTCGGTTTGGCAAACGAAAACAACGATCGACAAACGCTAATGACGAAACAAAAACGAGGCCCTCCACCCCTAACCCCCCCCCCCCACCACCCTATAATTATTTAGAGGCCCGGATGAGAGAAGGAATCGACAAGCGCTCCTCGATTAGCCTAATTATAGGTGACCGAAATCGATCAATTTTTAATTACGCTCATTCAATTAAGTCCTCGATGTTGTTATCTTAGAACGGCGTTCTTATTATTTTAATACCTCCTCGAAAACGACCGAAATCCTAACCGCGATGCTACGTGAGCCACGCCCACCTTCCTATTCCAATGAGTTAGGAAAAGTTCCATCGTTTTTTTCCATCAGGTAGAAATGAATGCGTGCATTGTAGTTTCCACGTGGCTATGGTTGTATTGCCGTGATTTTATACCGTGGTACCGTTTATTCAATTTGGTTTTGTGGGCTATTTGATATGACCCATTGAATGGAATCTTTACGTGTTACATCCACCATTTCGACATTTCACAACGAACCGCATTTAGAATGCTTTCGGTAATTCAAAATTATAAGAGCACACCCTGGTGGAAAGATCAGTGTAATCAGTACTGTGGATGTCCGTGCAAATATACTGATCATAAACTGATATTAGTAGTCAAAAAAACCCAGTATGTATGTTGTGATATTAGTATAGGATCGTAATGATATCAGCAGAGAATCAAATACGCATGGTGGAAAGATTGGTATAATGATATCAGTACAAATGCACTGATATGTGGTCATATCAGTAAAACGTTTAGTGATATCGCTAAGCGTACTGGTTTCAGTAGTCTAAAACGGCTATATTTGGTGACATCAATATGCATGTAGAATTATAGTGAACGTTTCATCATGATTGCGTGGCTAGTTTTTAAATATTATCCACAAAATTGTTAGAGAGATAATTCATAACCATAGGAGCACACCCTGGTGGAAAGATCAGTATAATCAGTACTGTGGATGTCAGTGCAAATGTACTAATCGTAAACTGATATTGGTAAAAAATTGTAGCGATATCACTGACCATACTGATATCTGCAGTCCCAAAAACCACTATATACTGTATATAGTGATATCAGTGTAGAATTCATACTGATATTAGTAGAGAATAACATATTGGTCTTTTCTCCAGGGTGCACACTATCGCCACCTGCATATCGTTACATCATTTTGTAATACCGTAATTTTCCTTCATCCATGTGATGCAACATTTTCCAACATGTTGGAACCAGTTCCGAAAGACGTCAAATAACGCTCGCAGTCTTTTCCAATCCAGTAGTCGATGCCATACTTATTCATATGAGATATCTCAAAAGGCCATATCTCGAAGCAATGCGCCGTGTATTGTGAAAGTGTAAATCAGACATTAACATTTGAACTGTTCAGTGCCAATAAAAATTCGGGTTGAGGGCGTTGAGCAAGTCTTGTCAGTGCGTGTGACTGACGTCAGTCTATCCGTGTTTTTCTCCTCACTTCCTTAAAGATGTAACGTAAAAGGCTAATGAAAGTCGTTGGAGATCTTGTTTCATCCATACCTGTCTGTGACCCCCTATTCAATCGACCTCTTGGACCACCGACCCATGAGTCAGAGCACTTGACCCCCAAGCGGCAGTGCCACAGAGCTAAACCAGTAATGCAAGATGGCTGCCACTTGACTGGTCAGCTTGCGTGATGTCCAGGTTTGGGGCAGTGTTCGTTATTCGTTCTTGCCCGATGCCTGCAGTTATTTGCTGATGATTTGTTGCTATTGCCTGATGTTCATCAGTGTGTGTGTGTGTGTGTGGACTGAATAAATGCAACAAATGTATTGAAAGTACTTTCGGTTGCAGCCCTGGCGTCGTTGCCATGGCTACACGCAGAATGGCGCGTGGTATGTGATGCCTTCGGTTTTATGATCTGCAGTCGAACGTCGCGTTCCACCGTTGCCACGCCAACCCATTCTAATTCTAATTCCTCCACCACTTAGAACGCCCCATTCTACGGTTACCAAGGTTACATTCCAATTTTCGCTGCCTTTTGGAATTCCACCCACCTAGGTTGCCATGGCTACCATGTGGGCACGTGATCACGTCGCTATTCTCTGAAAAAAAGTTTTAAAGCTGAAAATTAAATGCCTGCTTTCGAAATTCCCACTGCGAAAATGTCTACACGCACATTTTTACTTCAATTGCAGTTGGTTTTTAAGGAATGATTACATTTATTTTTCCCTCATGAAAGAAATCGTTCGTCTACTCTAGGGCCTGTTACACGTACGTTTTCTCAAATTTGAAAATGGGGCCAAAGGTGGTTTTCCTCCGCAATGGAACCTCCGAAGATGGGCATCTGCGGTTGCATAACGGATGTGTTCAACGTTCACGGGGGAAGCTCGATTATGAAGCAACCTCGGATAAGCGGTAGGATTAACCGATGTCCGAGTAGATAAACGTTGACGAAAGCGTCATAACAAGAAGGGGGAAGAGCGTGACGGTGCACTGGGCTGGTTCGGAACTATAAAATTTAATTAAAACTTGATTAAAAACGAGTTGTTAACATGTTATTTTCGATTTTTACATGTTTCGTATTTGTAGTGTTATTGTATTTAAAAGCTATTTTCGATTTTTGTTACTGCAGAAAATAAAGCTTACGTATTTTCAACTTTGCTTTTGCTTATCCGAGGCATTCGATTATCCGAGACTGTAGCGTTCCCAACTACCTCGGATAATCGAGCTTCCACAGCAGGTCTACTTAATCTATTAAAAATTAAACGAAAAGTTTTCAAATTAGACCTGACCTTAGTAGACGATTTAGCAGTCCCTGGAGAAAAGATCAGTATGTGATTCTTTACTGATATCAGTATGATTGCAAACTGATATTATTATTTATATATATATAGTATTGACTGGTTTTTGGGACTGCTAAATTCTAATATCAGTATACTTAGCGATATCTGCATTATGGTGGTTTTACGGACTGCAAATATCGGTATGGTTAGTGATATCGCTACATTTTTTTTTACTGATATCACTATATTTGTACTGATTGTACTGATCTTTCCACCAGCGATTATAAAGCAGTATTTTACGCAAACAGGTGTAATTCGTTGCATGATGGGCATCCTTTGAAGGGGGTTTGCTTCCCTAGATCGAACGTGCCGCAACTTCCGCTCGCAGCGCCCCCTTTCGGTGTCGTTAATTAGATGGCGTTATCTCCGATGTGCGTTTGATGTTTTAATCTCGCTTCTTCTTCTTCTTCTTTTGATTCGCTAACGAGCTCAAGAAGGGCGACGTCAATCATTAATCCACGTCCCGTCGGATTAACAAACATCCTTTTGTTCGCCTCCTCGATAACCACGCCACGCTAGTCCTAGAAACCAAAACGTCACCTTTAATCCTCAGGTAACCCCCTTAAACAGAAATTAATGTCAATTAAGTTAACGGACAAGGAATCGAACACGCGCGGATATCGAAACGGGATTAACGAGTGGCGCCGTACGTGACGTAAGCGGAGAACGTTTTCTCAAATTGTATCGGTTTCAAAATGGCGGCCATAAGAATGACGAACTGTTTTTTCTGAATATCCGAAAAAAATATATTCATGATAAAACTGTTCGCGCTTGAAAACGCTAATCATTTGACGTTTTGAAATTTTCGAAATTCAAATTATTTTCAATTTTTTAATAGTTATTTTTAAATTTAATTTAGTATTTGTCTTGCGTGCCAATCAGACGTTGGAATTCTCTTCCAAAGAATAGCCCAAAGTTAACTGAATAAAAAATGAAAATAAAATAAATACTAACGAGTGTTGACGTGTTACATAACACGTGTAACACTCATCCCTGGTGGGAATATCAGTATAATCAGTAAAATAAGATATCGGTACATACATACTGATCATATGCTGATATTAGTGAGAAAATTGTAGTGATGTCACTAACCATTCTGATATAAGTCCGAGAAAACCAGTACATATATTGATATCAGTCTACAATCAAACGGATATCACTAAGGCTATCGTTCTGGTATCAGTATAAAATCATGCTGATATCAGTAGCGAATGGCATACTGATCTTTTCTCCAGGGGATATTAGTAGTCCCAAAAATCATTATAATACTGATATCACTTAGTATACTGATATCAGCAGTCCCAAAAAACAGATTATATACGTAGTGATATCAGTAAAGAAAGACATGCCGATCTTTTTCTCCCGGAATTGCCACATGGCGTATCTTTGCTGATAGTGAGGTACTGAATTGATATCATCTACATGCAACAACAATAACAAAAACAAAAATATAACCAGCCATTTTCAAATTATAAACCACAAATGATAGCCTAGTGGACAGCCAATTCTACATTGGGATAAATAAATTTATCAATTATCATAAGTATTTGAAGTGAAAATATATGAATGAGTTTTTTACACGGTGGACATGCGCGATATACGAAGATACATGCTGACCAGTGTCCGATCGCTACAACCAGCGTGATTTCTAGTTTTTTTTTTTTTTGACCAAGCGGAAGTGCGATCGTCGTATCACCTCGGCGACGCTGTCGCTGGTCTCGACTGACCATTGGTCAGCCACCCGGCCACCCACTTTATCGTCCGCCGCCGGTCAGTTTGTATGGCGAGCATTGTCCGGCAGAGTTTGACGCGCGGGGCAAAAGCCTCGTTTATGAGTTTCCTATCGATAGATGACCAATGTCCATCTCGCTCGACCATTCAATGGACCGCCTATTTCCGCACCGTTGCAATTATAGAGCTCGGCAAGCGAGAACTGACCGCGGACTGACTGACCATCGCTTGTGTGAAAAAAATAGCCAACATCGACATTTTTTTTTTTTTTTTGAATGTCCAGTGTAGCGTGCGTTTCGCTCAAACGCAAACACGTTCCAAGTACATGGATCTGGATTCGTTTTATTCAACGAATACATACAAAAAAAACAACCCAAGTAAGGGTCAAGATCTATAGTTTCGATTTATCAAATGATAATATAAAAAAAAAAAACCACGATGGAAATAACAGCTGTCTTTGAAGTTCGGCGCAGCGTCAGAGGGGTAATTGAAGGAAAAATTAAAACAGAAATGAATATTTTTTTATTTTTGAAATCGATGGAAAATATAGAGATTGTTTCTAAAAAAAAATAAAGCCGATGATATTTTATTACGATAATGTAACAACCTGTATATTCCAAAAAATCGTTTTATATGTTTCCATCTGGTATAAGGGATAAGGGTACTCGACTGTCTTAGAAAGTGTTTTAATTTGCAAAGGGATGCTTAAAAATTATATATTATATAAAAGAAAAAAAAATATTGTGCACTATGCTGGGAAACCTGGAATTTGTCAGGAAAGTGGGAACTATTTATTTTACATTGTGTTAAAAAAATTAAATTGATAATAGTGTCATGCAAATCTCAGGGATTTTCATTAAATTTCAACTTCTTGAACTCGTTGAATTTCTGAAATGAGAAATGAGAATATTGCTTATCGGTTAATTTAAGCTTCATTTTATTCTATAAACGTTTTTGATAAAGTAAGGAATCTTTTATTTCCAAAACCTGGAAAAGTCGGTAAAGTTGAAAATTTGAGTTGAAACAAAAGTTGAAAATTGAGAGAATCAGTATGTGATGCTCTACTGATATCAGTATATCAAAATGATTCTATACTGATATTGCTATATATATTTATATATATATATACACACACTGGTTTTTGGGACTACTAATTTCAGTATGGTTAGTGATATCACTACATTTTTCACTAAAATCATTATATTTGTACTGATATCACTATATACATGTTGTTTTTTGGGACTGCTGATATCAGTATGCTTAGTGATATTTCTACGTTTTTCTACTAATATCAGTATATTTGTATTGATATCTACTTTACTGATTATACTGATCTTTTCACCAGTGAGGCTAAGCAATAAGTCATTAAATACTCGAAGTCCTTGAAAAAAGCCATTGATTTTCGTGAGCGTTGTCATATCCTGCAGACGCGATAGTGTCTATATTTATATGAACGTCGATAGTTTCTCCTTTCATCACCAAAACCAAGAAGAAGCTATGCGTTTTATTTTAATGCATAAATACTCGTAAATAAAGAAAACGTTGGTTCGGCATAAGTCGTTGAAATTCCTCTCCAGTTTTCCTTCGTTCATTTACGTCTTTAATATTTTCTTCCAATTCCTATTTATTTCTGCCCCCTATTATTTATTCGCGTGTGTGTATTGTTCGACTGCGATGATATATAAGGCCACGGAAACGTGAGTAATATGCAAATTGCGTTTTGCCCCATTTTGCATTTTGATGAGTTTTGACGTTCAACAAATTCATGCGAAAATGCCAAGGACTTAACTTCGTACTGAATACAAAAAAAAACCACTCTCAAATATATGGAAAATGTTAAGTGCGCATTTCCTATTTGTTTGGCAGTTTTTTTAGTCTCGTCCAATTGTCGTTATAGTGGGCGAAAATGGTCCAATTAATTTATTTTATCTAAAAAAAAAAATTAAACGTAAAACAATTCAAAACAATTATCGTAAGTGAAATGACAGTTGGTTAGTTTTCCTATTTCCAATTTACGAGAAATTGTTTTTTTTTAAAATAATTTTTTCATGTTTGTAATGTGTCTATTAAAAGTCTACGATTTTTCTGTAAGATGTTCTTTTACGAAATTGTTAATAACGTACGTTAAATCATTTAAAATTGGCGTTTGATTTGATAATTTAAGTACAGGCCTATAGAGGCTATAAAATCTGATTAAAACTGGGTTATTAATTAGATAGTTTGAATTTTTGTATGCTTCGTATTTACTATGTATGCGTTTTTAAAAAAAACTTTCATTGAGAAAAATGTAATTGCACCTATTTTATCTATACTTCTGATTATCCCAGGAAATTGTATCTTGAAAACGTAAACTCGAGCCAAGGGTGAGCTATTGACGTTTGCCTCTTTTAAGTTTTTTTAAAAAATAATTTTTAAAATGATTTTGTGTTAATTAATGACTCCTGGTGGAGAAAAAAGATCGGTCGGCAGATGGCGCTGCGCTCGTTTCGGTACATTATGAGTGACCCCTTTTTAACCCCTTTTTTACATTAGTATCTGTTTTGAAGAATATTTTATATATTTTTAATTTATGAGTCCGAGGAGACTCGTTTTTCATTCGTGACTATGTTTCTTATCTTCTTTATTTCATTTTTTTCTTTTTCTTAATGTTAGATTTACCGACTTTCACTTTCAACTTTAATCTCGTTTCGAAATGTCCCTTCTAGGAGGGGGGTCACCCATGTCGATTTCCGGTTTTATGCGAAACCAACGAAAGCACATCTCGTCGGTCCTTATCAGATGTTCTCGTGTTTCGTCGCCAGGCCGCCATTTTTTTTCCTCCTAAAACTCATCTATAATTTAAATCCCGGAAGAATCGTTCATATTGACGTAACTGCAAAACGAGAAATTTAATGAATACTTTTATTTATTTTTATTGAGTTTCGACTCGTAAAAACGATCCGCGAAATCTTTGGGCCTACGAAGAAAGGGGGGGGGGCCCTTAACTCCCACCCCCTTATCACGAGGTTAGCTCCCCCCTGAAAGAGGGCAACCACTCGTAGCTCGAAGAGTGAATGATGACGTCACTTATTTCCATACTTTTTAAAAGCTCTTTAAAAAAAATCTTTTTAAATCTCTGCCTCCACCTTATTCAGGCTCTACCCCCTACCTTTCTCTAATCTTAAAACCTAAGAGCTTTTGTAAGATTTCTTTATTATTTTCTTTTTCAGCTGTTACTGATCACTAATTGTATATTACTATTTTATTATTAATTGTATTGTTTTTTCTCTCCTGTATTTTATTTTGAATGGCTTTTTCCTCGTAATCCGATTTATGTCTAATTTCTGCCAAAAGGACTTTGTTCGCTCAGTGCTTCTGTCTCTTTTTCGTAATCTTCAGTGACGTCATTTTATTCAGTTTAAAAAACGCGTTTCAACGCAAAGAAAAGTGACGTCATATTAGCGCCAACGTCCATTTTTAATGTTCAAACGATGTGGTGAAGGTTAACCAAAACATCCAAAATCCAATTTAAGCCATTTGCTCTTTCATTGAATGAAAAACGCTCGTAACTCGAAAGGTACTCAGAGATGACGTCAAAAAGAGACTGAAATATGACGTCATATTAAACGTTACTTCCTTGATAGGGCATCAACAACAACAACAATCACAATGCGCTATGGGGTACATCTACCCTTCCGGCATACGCTTCATATCACGATCGATTGTAAGGCAGCTTCAATTTCATATCAATATTTATCAAATATTATAATAAGATATGCTCCCTAGCTCTCGCCTTGAATTACCAAAAGCACCTGAAGACCGTTGACCCTCACTGGGGGAGATTCCCTGATGGAAAGATTAGTATAAGCCGTACGGTAAATTTCAGTACAAATGTACTGACATTATAAAAAAAAATGTACTGATATCACTAATTCCAAAAACTAGTATATGTATAGTGATATCAGTATAAAATCACACTGGTATCAGTATAAAATTATACTGATATCGGTAGAGAATCACATGCTGATCTTTTCTCCAGGGGATATCCATGTACGTAATCCCAAAAAAACCAATATAATTCTGATATCACTTAGTATACTGATATCAGCAGTCCCAAAAACCAAATTATATCCTCTAGGGATTTCCACATGGCGTATTTTTGCTGAGAGTAAGGTACTGAGTTGATTTGCTCTACATTCAGCAAAATCAAAAATAACAAATACAAATTACAGTCTTATTTGCCTGTGTGGTCTATGTTGAAGGTAGTAAATTATTCGTCTATGTTGAATATGTTGAATGTAGCGAATGCCTTTTGGGCTCGTCAATTTTTTTCGAACAAAAGTAAAACAAAAGTTTCCTTGATTTTGCATTGTGTATTTTTTTTTATGATTATTTTGGTGATATCATACAGAGTGTACACAAAAGAATGTTGCATTTTTAAAGTTGTTTTATTTCTCTAACCTGCGGCGTATAATAACGACACATGGAGTGTACATGTACCGTACTTGCTCGCGTATAAGCCGCACTATTTCTGAAAATTTTAAGATCCGTAGGACGTGCGGCTTATACGCGCACTTTTCAATAATGTCGATTAATGGTACCCCCTTTCTATCCTGCACATCGGTTCATTTAAGATGGCAGGTAGTGGTGGCACATACGCCTCATATTTTACATAACCCCACAGAAAGAAGTCACACGGGATGAGGTCAGGGGACCTTGGAGGTCATTGGAGGAAAGTCATGTCGTCCAGGCCGTGATGATATAGCTCCAGATACCAGGGCTTTTCTCCGATGGCCTCCAAGGTCCCCCCCTGACCTCACTTGTAATGGGTGTTCTATAAAATGAATAAACTGAAAGTTAGAGCAATAAAACAACTTTAAAACTGTGTACACTCTAAATATTGGCTTGTGAATATATGCAAAATGGGTCGTGGGACAGGAGAGATTACTCGAGCAAAAAGCTCTTGCATTCTATTGGCCCACTTGAATTCCCAGTCTATTCTGGTGTTAACCCGACTATAGGTTTGTGGGCTATTATAACACCCGTGTTGATCAATTATAATTTGACTATTGTTGTTTTTCTGTTTTTCTGCCGCCATCGAACGCTCCCGACTTGCTAGACCCCGCCCCCTCGCGGCACACTCTCTACCTGTCCCCGAGAGTTCTCTCCGTTTTTTTTTTTTTTCCCCGAGACCTGACTCGTGATTCTTTGCCGTCATTCGTTTGATAACGACACGAGGTTATTGAGTGTAAAGTGGCTACGGCGCTCCATCTCCGCGCGCTGATGGCTTCCTCGAATGGTTCCTCATTGGCCCATAAAGTTTTGACAAGCCTATCATCCATTCATTAAGCGAGTCAATTATTCATGATGTGACACTCGGGGGGAAACCGTATTAAAAGAATCGATACTAAATCAACCCTAGTCTCGTTCTCTCTCTCTCTCTATCCAACCAAAAAGCGACGATGGGAGAAAAGAACCTTGATGAGGGGTTTACAAAAAAAAAGATGGCCGACACATGCGAAATGATGAGGTTATTAATCAGCGTTTAGAACGATGCCTTATTACCCCCTTAATTTCCGTCATCCGTTCTAGCGTTCGTTCACCCGACTGATTTCATTAAAAGGTAAGAACGGTTTCAGTACATAGTATACACTAAGGTGTTGTTCCTTTTTTTTTTAAGGTTGTTACATCCATCGACTGTATAGTAATCGCAATCGCTGATGATACGCTTCGGACCATCAACGATCCGTACGCCAGTACGCTAGATATCAGTACGAATACACTGATGTTAGTAAAAAAATGTAGTGATATCACTACCCGTACTGATACGTTGTAGTAGTCCCAAAAACCATCATAATAGTGATATCAATAGAGAATCACATACACGTGGTGAAAAGATCAGTATTGTGATATCAGTACAAATGCAGTGCACACTGATGTGTGGTGATATTAGTAAAACGTGTAGTGATATCGCTGAACATAACTGATTTCAGAAGTCTAAAACCACTATATATGCTGATATCAATATAGAATCATAGTGATCATAAATGTAGACATGCAATCGTTAGACCTAATTTTTCTTCAATTTAAAAAAAACATTACATGTGGTTTGTTTTCGGTCATTTTACAATATCCTAAATGCGTTCAGGACAACTTGTGCTAATTGTGACTGGGGGTGTGTGATGCCCATCAGGACTACCATGGAATCAGGAACTACAGGGGTCAAAATCCAACTTCCTGATGGACTTTCGACTTGTGTGGACAGACCCTTATGGACTTTAAATAGGTCAAACAGATTTAAAGATTTCAATTTTTATCAATGATGTCGGTAAGAAAGTTCCCACTCAGACGACGTGGTAAACGCTAAATACCTTCAGTAATTGAATTGTATAAAATTCGGTGACATGATGTCAGGAAAGCTCCTTTACTAACAAGTTGCATTCATTTGCTGGTAGAAAGTTGATTTGAATTGCATTGAATTGATTTTAAAATCGATTTACCTTACCATACATGTACTGACATTAAAGAAACGTTTTCGACATTTCTATACTGAACCAGGTCGACCTTAGCAACTACTAAATGTGTTTTTCGTAAAAATCGTTTTTATAATCGATGGTGTCGAAATTAATCCCCTATTTCGATACGGTCACGTTCTTCGCCGAGCCCATAAAATGTCCGAGGCGTACGGCGTATGTATTTATGAGAAGGGATTAAGAATTGACCGCTGGTCAGTACAAGCAGACTCGCTGGAAGAAGCGGTAAAAACCTAATTTAGCCATTGGGTTTTTATGATGTCAGGAAAGCCATTAATCGAAGATTATTGTCCGAAACGGCCGTTTTCGTTCATATTGACAGCCAAATATGACATGCGTGGATAAAAAAAAATAACAGCGATCAATGCGATGGACATTACTGACCAGGCCAGATTAGTAAATGGCAGTCGCTGAAATTCTGAGTTTGACACTAACTAACATCGCTGTAAACAGATAAACAAACGTCTTCGTTTAAGTTTAGTAAAATAACTCTTAATTGGTTTGTAGAAATCCAAAAAAAAACCTGTTATTATTTAAAAAAATAATCAATTCAATTAATAAATGTTGGCTTGTAAAGCATTTATTAGCTAATATTTACATCGTATTTAGAAAATTAAAATTAATCATTGTCACTGCGAAATATTAAAATCGGTAATATGATTACTATCATATAAAAATTATTCCGATTTTTTTACGCTAATAAAAAGCGTGTAGAAAATCGTTCATCATTTTATTGCATACGTAAAATTATAATCCATTAAATATCGACAGTAATTATGTTTGTATAAAAGTTCAGCACATTTATTGCAACGTACCCCATTTAATTAGTAGTTGTTTACTTTAGTAGATGTTCAGAAAATACTTGAATCGTAAAATGATATAATTTGATATAAAAATTAAAACAACCAGGTTTTTTGCGATAATTACGTATAAAACATTTAGTTATACTCATGTTCGACTCAAGTTGCATTTGCTATAAAATCATACACTTTTTTTCTCTAAAATATCATTCTGCACGATAGACCATCTTGTTTCCATCTATTTCGTAAATACGTCTGACCTTAAAAATCTAGGCTGTCTGAAGACTTTGGGAGGAAGTAATCAACTTTTGACCAAACTACTTAATGGTCAGTGCAGCCATATTTTGTCCGAAATAAGCCTAAAGTCAGGCCTCTAGTACTTGTTTCTTTCTTTTTTTTTAAAAAAACCTGAACATCATTGAAAAATGTTCTTTGCAACAAGGGCTGACCATTGGTCATTCTGGCATAGCTCCATTAGGCCATTGGAAGAATGTAAGCGGACATTAATTCCATCTGATGAAACGACCACCGGATATAAAACGGAAAAAAAGCATAGGTTTTGACCCAAAACAAATGTCATTAGTAAAAAGGAAATAATAGATAAAATACATTCAGTAAATACCTTTTTATTAACGGAAGTACGACTATAAAGAAGTTGTCGGAAACTGCTTGAGATATTAACACACAAGTAGACGGAATTTTGACCGTCTAGTTTTCGGCAGCAGTTTTCAGATTTCTGTTTGCTTTTTGTAATCTACATGTGTGTTTACTAGCCTAAAAGTAGCATTAACTACATGTAAATCGATATGTTTTGCGCAAATACTTGAAATTTTAGTTCCTTCTAATTTTATGCAAATCCTGCGTTGGGTACGTAAAAAATAAAAATAAAAACATTTAAGTTTGTAAAAAATGTTACAGTTGGCAAAAAAATCACGTTATTGCATTTCAGGAATCCTAGTGAAAATATCGTTCAAAGATTTAATTTTAAAATGCTTTTTTTATCTAATATGTCAGACATGTTTTTCTTTGATCCAGAGACGTCTTTCATTTTTGATCATTTGAGTATTTTATTTCGTCAATAATACGAACATGGACGTTATTTTGTGAGAGTTCTTCAGAACTAGCAGGAAATAGCTAACGTTACAGAAAAAAGCCATCAAACTGAATCGAAAGAAAATCATCTTTTCCTCTTCGCTCTTTCGATTTTATTTTTGTCCTCTTTTGGAAAATAAAATACGAAATCGTATATAAATAAGCGTAGGTCTATGCAAGTATGTTTTATTTTGGGTGCATTTTTTACAAACATTTAGTTTTCTAACTTTTGGACAAAATCCGTATGTTCCAATCTTTTAAAGTATTTTTAGAGATAAATTTTTAACGTTTCAAAAAAATGTTTTATTCAATAACAAGTATTTAGATGAATGAAATAACTACAGTTTATTGCAGGATAAATATTAGATTAGTGAATAAAAATCACGTTTAAAAAGGTTCTGTGAAAGATTGTTTAAAAAACATTGCTTTTCGTTCCATCGATGAAAGATTAAAATTATTATCCCATCTGTCATGTGGGTTTAGGAATTTATAATTTTGATCTTTTTACGTGTGTTCTATATTTCCCTTTTGCAGTGCCTATGTTCAATCGTTCGTATTCACTGATATTCTGGTCAAGTCAAGAATACCTTTTATGATATGCATCATGATATGACAAGTGTTTTCACAACTAAAGCTGCTTCTACACGTTTATTTATGTTGGTGCATTGAAAGTAAAATCTGTGCAAATGCAAGACTTAATTCACTATTGCAATTGAAAGTTCCTTCCAATGAGATCTGAAAATATCGAACTGTTTCAGCGATATTTGAAATGAGACAAGAGAAATAAAATACTACGATATCAGCTTTAAAATGGAAGCGATAAAAATGATGGCCCGTTAAAGTGGATGAGTGAAAACCCTTTTCCAGTTAAACCGTGGTTTTATTGCACTTTTTTTTCTTTATAGCGATAGCATTAAAAGGCTTTGACAATGTCCTTTCTTCACAGTGAAAAAAGCAACTTGTCCGATTTTGTGATTTTAGGTGAATTTATCGCAATAATTAAAAGTTAATGGCACATAGAAAATGGTTCATCTTTCGGTCATTTTTTATATCATATTAACTTCATAGACTTTCGATAGACACGATATACATGTACATAGTAGATTTTTTATTCCTCGTGTTTATCCTGTTTTATCCTCGTGGTTTTTCATCCATCTCCCCTGCTCTTGAAAATGAGAGAAGTCTGTTGGTCTCACACCACGCCATTCCTGTAGTTTCGAGATAAGAAACATCCTTGCACGAAGGCTACCGAGTGAGTCTATTTTTAAGGACAGGGGTGTACGTTGAAGAAATAAAACAATTCAAAATTTTTTAGTGTTCACTAAAAGGTTTAACGACGGATAGAGAGCGAAGAAGTTTATCTACGTGTGCATGTGTTGATACCTAATAACTACGTGTACTAAGTTCACTTGTCAACGTGGTTGTGGTCGCTTACTATTTAACGCTTATTGGGTAACGAACGGAACTGATAAATAACAAATATCAGTTGCTTACCTTAGACTATTGGTTCATACTGCTGTTGTAATATACCGGATGCATACAGTTTGTCTGTTAGCAAGTCTGCGAGTCAATGAAGCCTGCCTAGTTCAGCTGTACCAATATTCTTGACATATATTCTCTGTAAGTTTGTATAAAATTGCACTTCTGCATGTAGATTGAACCTCATTGCACTTGATGCACTATGTATGCATGTATCAGAAATTGTATGTTAATTTATACGCGTTAATATGCATAGGCCTACATTTATTTTTAATACTAAATAGCTGATGTACGACCACAGAAAGCCTACCATCAAAGGATTTCTACCGTTCATTAACTCCAATCCACACAAGGAACAGAATTGACTTTCAGTGGATCTGGTAATCAAGGGATTATTCGATTCACTCCTTCACTAACTTATAAAAATACTAGAAAATTTAACATAAAATTGAGAACATTTGAAAGCATGAAGATCATTGAAACCAATCGTTGTATTAAATGTATCAACCTGAATTATAACAGAGCTGGGTTAGCTCAGTGGTAACAATTTGAACCTTACATATGGATAATTTATACATATTTATAAATATTATACTTATGGATAATTTATAATGCATGTTCGGGGTCGAAGTTAAAAAACTCGAAGTTGAAAAAATCTAGTTAATACAGTAGAAATACTGTATTAACTAGATTTTTTGTTCTTTTGCCTAATTGATTAATGTAAACCATACAAGGCACAGTCAATATTGCATTAATCGCAACTTTTCGACCACTTTATTTTTGGACATTATCCGGCGCTTATAATATACATGACGAGCAGAAAACCATTAGGTATAAACTACAGGAAACAAAGCGCAAAAAGGCAATAAAACCATTGTGCATCGTTTTAAACATGCATTTAACAGCATATACAATTTTTGAGAGATAATTACCATTCACAATTTCCCAAAAACACAATGAATGCACTAGATTACTGGCATAATCTTCGTATTAAATGTTTAGGTATTTCGTATTGTCCATGCAATCAACAGTACATGTATGTCACATTTGTGAGAGAAAATTACAATTTAACTTTCAATTTCGATTCCAATGTTATGGTGGGAAAGCAAATGTTTTCATTTGTTCACAAGCTAATCATATCAACTATGATTGATGCAATGTAAGTCATTCGAACGGTTTTCAATGCTAATAATCTAGGGCATACTTAAACTGAAACTTAAATTGTGATAATCTCCTACAAATGTGATACGCTGTTGAATGCATGTTTATATTATAAATTATATATTAAATTATAGCGCCTGATTATAGTATATGTATATATAGTACGATAGATTATAGTCTATTTTTGCTTGATTATCGTTTACCCCCCTAAAGTTTGCAACCTCCAATGTTGATCATCATTGCCCTACCGTGATCCACTTTCAGATTCATGTTCGAAGGTTACAGAGAGGTGGTTAAATAATCTTCCGCTAGCTATTGCCCTAATTTACAAATTGCGTGGGCGAACGCTCGTATTTGAAAAACCACATCGCTATAGTTGGATCAGCAAAAATAAGAAACTGAGAATTGAAATGGACCAATAGAAAGAAAGAAAGCCTGTTGTGCGATTAATCTTTCCTGTCCCATGACTCATTCTCCAATGGCCGATTAGGCGTGACTTTCTTTGAGGGAAGGCATGATCTATAAGATGAATATTTCTGATTGGTTAAGGCTGTTTTTCGTATTGTGCTAATCCGGCCAGAGTTCTTTTACATCAGGGGTCATCCATAAAGGACGTCCGGGGAAGGGAAGGGTTTGCGAAAACTAGACACTGCCGGAAAGGGAGGGTTAAGGGGGTAAAAGACGTCCGAAAAGTCAACTGAAATTTTCGAATTTAATACCGAAATAAATGACTGAAAACCTAATATTAAGACCGGCCAGCGGGGTATGGGTCTAAAAATCATTTAAATCCCAGGACATTCATTGTGAATGGCCTTTAGGTGGAGGCTTCATAATCCCTGGAGAAAAAGGTCAGTATGTCATTCTCTACTAATATCAGTATGGTTCTTTAATTCTATCACTATATATATATATATGTGACGGATACTCTTAACTTAATGTGACCCTTTGGATTGGCAGCCGTCACACACTCCAATCCTGACAAAACTTCCTACACTGGTGTACAATTTGAGCAACTGGTTTAATT
>JAQIXS010002993.1:0-19864 GCA_034700785.1 Rossiulus vilnensis
CGGGACTTGATTAAAAGTTCGAGTTAGCGGATTATTCGACTTATAGGAAGTCGAGTTATCGAGGTTCGACTGTACTGCATTATACAATATGGAACAGAAAGGAATGATAATTCAAAAATAAATAACGATAATTTCTAATAAATAATAAAAAAACCAACCATGAAATGGTTCAGGTGGTCAGATGCTTAATAGATGTTGTAATGCAGAATGGTGGTTAAAACCGTATAAAATACCAAGTACTCACCAATTCTGAAGTCAATGTAGCCTTCTCCTCCTGAGACAACAAGCATACACTTTGGTTTCCGTTTCAAGACATCAACATCCTCGATTTTATGATCTCTTGTTGACGGAAGTGAACCTGGGTTTGTAAGCAGAGCATTGCTGACAGAACTCATGCCTCCATGTCCTATAATTTCAAAAATATAATTATGCAATATGTTGCTAGTACAAGATATGTTTGTTTTTTAATGCACTAAGTGGTAAAGTAAAACAAAGGGATCATTCTTAAATAACATTATGTTAGAGGGTAGGGGTGGGGCTAAACCAAATAATAAGAAAAGCTAGCAAAGGGAGAAGGGAGAGATCTTCTAATTGATACCGTCAGGAAAGAAAAAAAATTTAAATTCAAAGGAGTTTTACTCAGAAAATTCGAGCAAGATTTCTTTTAAAATTTTAAATACATTGTAAGGCCAACATGATATCGATATCATGTATGGGAGGGGAGATCTGGAAAATGATAACAAACGCAATCCATGAGGTGGGTGAGGTTAAAAGAAAGAAAGAAAGAAACATGCTATAGTTACATAAATAAAGTAATAATATTACCAGGAACAGAAACAAAGAATTTCACTGCATCTCTGTGGCCATGGAAAGATAGCTGAGCTTGAGCCATGGAACAGTATGGAATAAAACTTCCAGGTGTTACAACATCCTTGCTATCTGCATATACTCGCACAACTCCTCCAGGTGCTCGACCTCCACTGCTGACAGTGGCAGCTGGTTGTTGGTTGCTACCTGAAATTAAAAAAATCAAATTTCTTGTGTCTTTATTCTACCCGTTGATGTTCTCTTACCCTGTTAAAGGGGAGTTTAAGGACACATGCAAAGAAAGATCAACTAAGCATAATCGTAATAATAGGTTTGAATATTATGTTATTATAATAACTTACTTTCTGAAAGTGGCACTGAAATGATGACTCCATTTCCTGTTCCCATCCACAGGCGATCGCAAGATATAAGTAAAGCAGTGATACGCACGAAAGAAAACCCCAACTTCCCTGTCCCTGTAACAAGGGAATGCATTGGTATAGATGACATTCGGGGGTCCGCTAGGGTTTCCGATTCGAACTCTGAGAACAGCAAAATGAACCAATATCGGTCTACCATTAATGTTCTTGACGTCAAAACGAACAAAAAAGATTTTGAAAAATTATTAATGAAAAAGTAACACCATGACAAAAAACAAACGCTTATTGATAGGATAAGAGAACCGGGGAACCTTGTTAGATTCTGGATGGTATGTCAAAGACACAGAACTAATTAATGGTGACCAATATTCAAGCAAGATTTGTGGATGATTAACAACAGAGGAAGGAGGCAATGATGGTTATGGTTATATCGTTAGAATTAATAAAATGGTTGACGGGTGAAACGATACAACTGAATGATAAAGAAATATTACCAAGCATTTTGCTGACATATGGTTCAATGTCAACATCTTGGAGGTGTTGGTGGGTGTGAGCATGATAGAGCCTTAGAGTGCTGTCCAACCTTATTGAAACCCAGACTCCATCTCCCACCCAGGCCATTTGACGAACTTGACTTTCTTTTCGAGGATGAGCATCAAATGATTTCTAAAAATTAATAATATTCAAATGATTATGATAAAAGCCACGATGGGGACAAATATCAAAGGGGTAAATAAAATACCTCAACTGCCATTGTCTTTGGATTGACAACATGAATTTTGTTGCGATATCCACACCAAACTTTATTGTGAACTACTACCATACAGCGAATGCTATGGTATGGACGTCCAAGATCCAAAAGATGGTAATTTGTCAAATCCCACTGTCCATCTAAAATAAATACATGTATGATAGTACTACATGTATTTCATACACTACTTGATTACCAGCTTATTTCACAGACACACAATCTACTCCTGATAATTTGAATTACAAGGCAATTTAGAGAAATTCATGGCAGCTTATTCATTTTATGCAAAAAGCAAATTCAACTGCCTTACTAAATCCATAAGTAATTACCAATTTGAGGGGATTTAACAGCAATTATTCGAAACTACCAGTTCAAAAACATGTAGGCTTAGCTGAATCTGCTTCCATAACCAAATTAGTCAATAATTTAACTATAACGAGTAAATGAGATTGCCCTATAAGTGCCTACCAATTGAACGATGAAAGATGGCTACTGTACCATCAGCTAACGCCACTAGGACACGTCCCTTCAAATGTCTGTAAAATACGACATGGAAGTTGAGAGCAAAATAAAGCTACCAAAAAACTACTCTTTAAATACAAAATGGAAAATCCATGCATTGTCCTATCCACTTACACAATGCTGAGAACGGAATCTCGCAATTTTATAGAATGCAGACATCTTTTCCATTGTGCAACAGCTGAATGCACATATATACTGGCAAAGAAATAAATCATCGAATTTATAAATGTTAACTGAAATTCAATTTGAAATGTGAAATGCTTTCCATACCAGCCTCTTTGTGACCCCAACCACATAGTGGGCAAAACGCTGCTCATTTTTTCCATTGCCTCAAAAGCAATTTCATTCTCTTTTGAAACTTCGGAAAGACCGTCTTTAACGACGTCTGTAGGGTCCTTAATGAGCCGATTCTCTCGGCCCGATGTATCCTCATCCTCTTCAATTGCATGAGGGCATAATGAAGGGTCGAATAGACTTTCACAGTAATCAACTAAAACCAGGTATTGAACTATTTCAATGAAAAACCCCATAGCATGAGAATCGTTCTTTCGTTACATCAACATACCCTCTTCGCTTCTTTGTGGTCCGCTTCTGGGGTCGGGACTAGGAGACTGTGGCGGAGTAGTCGTTGCACTAGAGTTTTGCCCAGCAGCACATCTCACAAATGTTATGTTGCCAATTTTGCTTTCTTTATCCTTGTTAGCAGCGTTTTCTTCTTCTTTCCTCAAATCCTGCTTGGAATCATTAGCTTCAGTTTCCTTTTCAGTGTCATCATCAAGATCTTCAGTAACAGGATAGTCACTTTCTTTAGCACCTGAGAAGGCAACAGAATTAAAATTAGTGACTAACTTGTTGCATATGGTTTAAGCTTAGTTACCAAAAGTATAACTGCCTTTTGCACAAGAAATAATCTTTTTATAAGGTTTGTTTTTTTAAAAAAATTATGGCACTGTCTTCCATGAGCGCGATGTACTAATGGTCCTCTAACATTAACATCTTCGAAAACCAATTCTAAACTTACCTGGCACACTGGCAATGCAAAGAATGTGTGATGAACAAACTTGGAAGGATTCTAATATATCCGCAGGATTGTTGGCATCGATTACAGTGACTTTACTAATCGAATGTGTGCTGGTGCAAATCCACGCAAATGACGATAAGTTTTGTTCTAGCTCCTCACTTTCAATCCGATCACGCACTTGAGCCTATTTTAATAAATAAAGTTGGCTTTAGCAATCAAAGTAAAGAGTCACATACATGTAGGTAATGTAGAGAGACTACATACCTTCAGCTCTTCATTGAGTTGATCTAATTCCGATTGTTCGCCTTTTATTGCGTGGGAATCGCCTCTCGACAGAGCTTCCGAATAAAAGACGCTCGCACCAACAATTGACCCACCATCTCGGGTTCGACCACCAGTCAAGTTTACACCAGCTGCACACCAAATCTATAAACCATGTCGAGATGTTATAATTTTTCCATATTAATGATATTCAAAAACTGATATCTGAAAAATTCCAGCATTTTTTTTCAAAAAAACACTATCAATAAAAAAGTACGCTACAAAGAATACCTTCATTCCTGGATCTTTTTCCATTAATGGACGGCAATACACTGGAACAGGTACTGGAACATGGGATGAGTTTTTATTGCTTCCAGCATTGTTGCTTCCGTTATCAGGTGAAACCGCTTGTGTTTTCAGAGATGGTGCAGAAGCAGATGTTGGAACTTTGGCTGGAAGACTCCAGCCATAGGCCTGCATTCGGCCATCATCCTTTTTTACATGAGCGCGGACTTGTTTATATTGCTCTTTTCTTTCACGCGCTCGCTGAGCTTGCAATTTTTCTGACGATCTGGAATATGCAATGGATGTATGATGAACTAATCTGGTGATGCACATTACTATATTCAAAAAACAAAGGAAAAGTGTCAGGCTATTTGTCATTTCCAAAGCAAGGCTCTAATAAGCCAAAGAAATTTAAGCAGCAATTTGTTTTAAAAGCCTTAAAACAAAACTAAAAGATTAAACACACAAAGCAAGCAGAAAAAAAAAGCAACATTGCATCTTCTGTTGAATTTTGAAAAGAGCATGCAAACCTTTGTCTAAAGTATAAAATCCATTAAACGTACAATGTGAACAGCCAATGGCTGTCTTGACGTATTTATATTTACATGACTGACAAGGAAGTACACAATTGCTATTAATTATTATCACTTAATTAATTTGCTTTTGACACAGCGTGCAATCATAATATGGTCATAGCTAGCATCTAATAATGACAATTTTATTATCACTGATATGCAAGATGTATGCATGCATAAATTATGATTTTGCAAACATCAGTGATTAAGTTGTATAATTAAAATCAATTCTCAACAAACAAAATAAATATTATGCACAATTTTCAATATGCAAAAAATATCATGCAAAAGCAATGGAATTCATAAAAAAACATTCAAGGATTTCAGTAATGGAATGCATAAAAACACTAAAGAAAACACCAAGAAGCTGTTTGAGTGAATCTGAGAATATTTTTTTTGAATACTGGCAACGAAACAGTACAATTCGCTGTCCATGAAGTCCAGGCCTTTGCGTCGGTCGTTCTGATTCTTCTTGCGCATTGTATCCAAAGCAGGAGTGACATGACGGGTTGGGGCATTGTAATGAACATTAACGTACGGTAGCGGCTTTCGCTGTGGCTTCTCTGATGCACTAAACAGGTTGCTGAAGCTGAAAGACAGAGAAGATGAATTAGATTTTTATTAATATGCAGCAAATAAAACTTTTATTTCATAAATGCATGTTTAAGTTTCCTTAATTCAAAAATATAACGTTTCACTTTCTATTGCTAATTTTAGAGTAAAACTCGTGCCAAAAATCTTTATGCATTAACATACAAAGTCCCAGGAATCATTGGTACTGGCATGCCTTTGAATTTTTTTAGGACACCTAAACAACAGTGACAGCAATCAATATTCATTAAGAACTGACAGGAAAATTACCATGAAATTATAAGGTTAATGTAACAAACACATAAGGTTAAACACCTATTTCATTTATGGCCGAGTCATGCAAATACCATTAAAAACTGCAAGCAATGTATCTACCACTATTAATATAAGGTTTAATAGGATTGTGAAACAGTTTAATGTTTACAGAATTTTTGAGTAAACGCAAGCAAATCATAATCAAGTTGGAAAACGCAAACAGATAATTTTAGCAAAGACATTTAGTATTTTAGTAGACATCAGTATTTTAGAGAAGTCATACCGATTTATTGTATAATTATTTTCAAATTCCGTAAAATATTTGATAGAAGTACAATTCCATTTAATAATTTCTCATTTAATTTGACATGTACCCAAATTCAAGAATTTGACAAACGATGGCATTTTATAACCATAAAAAACTATTGAAACCCGCCAAACAAACAAAATAAAGCACACCCAACGAGGGAACCAGTATACTACATGAGGAACTTTGCAGCTTGTGTGAAAAATAAGCCTGTTACTGTACTTGGTTCTACAGCTGCATAATAACAAAGAATGAACAAGAAACAGACAAAGCATTGACATTACACATGCACTTATGTCAATAAAATATGGGAACTTGAATATTGAACTGCAGTAAGCTCAAGGGTTCTTTACCTTTTAGGATAGCAAGGTGCTCCCATGCTAAATGATAGGCATAAAATGTAGCAAGAAATGATTCAGTAAAATTGTTCTGTGGAACTGCATTATTATTACACTTAAATAGCAGCGATAACACTGAAATACTTGGGACAATCAGTGGGGACAATAACAGGTTGAACTAAGAACACGCTAATTTTCACAAGAAAGCTAAATGTACAAAAAGATTGTTTCATGAGTACGCTTACATTTCTCAAAAAATGTACAAATGATGGATATATCACGCAATACAATATTTAACTTTCAAAAATCTAATAAAGCTAGAAATAACTTTACCGATAAAATTGATTTGCCGTTTTACTTTAGTCTATCATTAATGAACAGATGGCATATTTTCTGAAAATATTCTATGCAGACCACATGAAACTATCTTGATGCAAGGCGCACAAGAACGAACACAGTAACAGACTACAGTTGGAATGGCATTCTAGATCTCATGCCATTAAATAGAAGTCTTTCACACAAGCTCAAAGATAAATAACACTTCTATTTCACTATAAAAGCACAAGATAAATAATACAGTATTATTACTCACAATTTCCAGATGGTGGAGCGACTCTTCTTCGATTCCAAAGCCGGATCACTACGAGAAGCTCTTATCATTTCAGTCCACCGCACAGCTTCCTGAAGCTCCATGAATCGTTCTTTGTACTGATTACGTTCCATTAGCACTCGAGCCATCTCAACACGAGTAAAACGTTTGCGCTGTGCCATCGGTACATCCTGTTATCAAATTAAATAATTCAACTCAAATTAAACCAGAAACTGACAAATTAACATGAATTTTGAATATCTAAATTAAACAAATAAGTTGTCTACATACCTCATCATCGGATTTGTTTGATTTGGCATTCTTTTCAGCCTCTTCTTTGGCTTTTTTCAGATCATCTTCGAGCTCTTGAACACGGAGTTGCAGTCGGTTTTTAACTGCTCTGATGGAGTTAAGATCTTGACGCAGAATTTCTTGCTCACTGAAAAGGAAAGGACATTACTCTTTATTCTTTAACATCACATTTAAATGAACTAAATTATACCTTGTGAGTTCGTCAACTTTAGCAATTAAGTCATCTTTCACAATGTTTAATGCATTTCTGAAAATGAAGCAAAGTAAGAGATTAAAGCAAACATCCGTTTATTAATTTTTATCAGTGATTAAGAGGATGAAAATGTATTGATTTAAGTTTCAAACTTACTTAGTAGCCAAAAGCTCATTATTTTCCATGATTAAATTTTCCACTTCTTTCCCCATGCCTAGAAAAACGTAAATTAAAAGGACATAAATACAAAAGGACAATGTAATGACAATGCTTTCAAAATTCACCGAATACAAATAATTTATATTCAACAGAATTATGGGTTATTAAAGTGACAGAAGCCATATGCGACAAGATAACACGAATTATATTCTAAAAAATGCAATACACGAGAACCTGAGGGTGTATTTCACTTGATTCACAAACAAATATTATTCTTGGAAATCAGTAATTCACAAGTTAGAAGTTAGTATGCTTACCGAAAAAGTTGTCACTAACTGTATGGATCAGCAGAAAAATAGACAAACAAGAAATCAAAACGTGTATATTAGTAGGTTATATTACACATGTATGCATAATTTTATCTTTAAATAACAAGTTAATTAATTCAAAGTTGACAAAAATTAAAGAAAACATTCAACATAAGAAAATAATTCCTACACCAATTGCATGCTTCCAGTAGGAAAACCAAAGATTTCATGAATTCACAAGAGAGAAATAGATAACTATGCAGTAAATGACATGCATTATATACAGTAAAACCTATCGACACAACCATGGTATTTTTAAATAGAATAGTTAATCCATAAAAAAGACAATTTACTATAAACAATAAAATTATTTTGTGAAAGCCACATGTAAGAAATATTTTGATACATGAATTTAAATACTATCATTAATCACATTCACTAGAAATGTCAGTAAAATATCAGTGTGCATTTTTCATACTACAGTAAGCAAATAATATTGTTACATAACTTAAGTCTTAATTTTCACTGTTTTTGAAGCAAAAAATTACACAATATTTCAAACCATGAAAATATTACGAGTTAAAAACCATACCCTCAATCTTATTCGTGCCTTTGCTCTCTTTTTCACTGTCAGTGTCACTCTCAGCTTCACTATCTTTATGCAGAATGCAAGTCAGGCAAAAAGGTAATGATGAAAAGAAAACAAACAAATCAGGCAAAAACAACATGCAAAACAAACGACAAACCAATTCCTTTGTGAAATTATTCATACTTTTTTTGTATCCATAATATTGAGAAATGCATTTCAATTTAATTGTAAAGATAATCTGTCGTGGCATTCAAATTATACGCATGCATTCATGAATAATGTAAGCAACGCTCTGTCAGAGAGCTGGAGCACGAGCAAGTGTGAAATGTGAAAACCAGTATAGAGAGATGCAAAAAAGAGCCTACACTCTGGCTGGTATGAAACAAGCTGGATTTCCTATGATAAAAATATAAGGAGTTTGCAAGCAAGCTTGAGAAAAGATTTTATCACATGCACGTAGCGAGTAGCCCTACTTTTATAAAAAAAAAATGCTAGTGAAACAATTTTGCAATATTTGAACACAAGATTACTTATACAAGTTTAATACGTCTTCCAATATTCCGTTTTTTGCTATTTATAATTACTTACATATGGCCTATTTTTTATATTTTATCGCAATTTTATCTATTTCCCATAAAATATTTTGACAGATGTACACGAAAAACAAATAAATATATCAAACATTCAAAGTTTATGAAAAAGCTGTAATTGGTAATTATAATGTTATGCTTTATATAATTCTAAATAGCCATAATTCATTTTCATTACAGCCACACTTACGATGAAAAATTGTTTTTCTAGCACAGCCCAATGCAATTATAAGCTGGCAACCAAACGTATTTGAAAAATTGATTTCATTCTGCCAATTTTGCAAAATGTTACTTGGAATTTTTATAATTAGTTCTTTGGGTAAATGGTACATATGCGATGACTTTTGGAAGCCAACAATTTTTTTAAATAATCAGATTAGGCTGTCTTAATAACTAAAGAAAATGCAAAAAAAAAAAATGGAGTTTATTACGTGGGCCATACTGACCGGACGATGCATATTCTCCAGGATGCACCCATCCGCCTTGTAGTTGCATTGAAAAATAAAATACATTAAAGCTTACACACATCGACCGTTAATAAATGGTAATCCCCATCAAGATTGACAAATCAGTACTTTATATGAAAATTATGTTATAATCATTAAAAATCGGTTAAAGCACATGAAGTAAATGATGCCCACGGTAACAAAAACCATTTGTGTGGTGATGCAAGTGATAGTGGGAAGTAGGAACAACGGATATTTCTCAATTGCAAAAAGCCAGGGATTACCACTGAGCTAACCACTGTTAAATAAGAAATTATGATAAATGAAAATTATGTGATAACCCTCATTAAGGAGAATAAATTTGCGATGCTATTTCACCTAGATTACAGCAACTTATCTAGCTTTACAAAATTATCAATGAACAACGGAAGCATTTCAAGCACACTAGGAATATTTTTTTAAATGTGAGCGATTTACCATTTTTCAATTTCATTAAATGCAAAATGCTACACACTGCAATAAAAATCAAATTTTTGATTTGAATGCCACATTATAATACAATACAATTTAAACGCATATAAATACACCTAATAAACTAATAATAGCCAATTCTACATGATCAATCAGAAATATAAAACATTCTAAAAGCACTATAATAGCATAAGTTTGTTTACCTGTAATATCCATACCTTCATCAACCTCTCCCAAAGCGTCAGTATCATGAAAACTGAGTTCTTGGTACAAAGTATTTGGTCGCCGTTGACTGAAACATGACAAGTTAAAAGTCAGTACCTCATGTACCGCACATGTACTGCAAACAACAGAAGCATATAAATATACCTGGTGTTGACTGTTTTACTTTCATGTCCCAGGCTTACATCCTGGGAGATATCATCCATGTCCAAGTCAGGAGTTGCATCTATTGCCTCACTCACTTCTGGACTCATACCATCTTCCCAAGCATCTCCTTTGTGAATAAATATTATATAATTATTATTGCAATTGATATGTAAAACGCTGATATTTTAGAATGCTTCAAAAACCTGACATACCCTTCTCAGAAACTTCTCTGTTTTGCACATCTATGCTCTTGCTATGAAGGTTGCCTTTCTGTCCAGTTGTGTTTAGATTAGCCTCCAAATCAGGAAAACCTCCCATTAGAACCGTTTGATTTTGGGATTCCTTATTAATGCAGAGGTAAAAGTCAAATGTATATAAGTGAACACATAGTTATTCCAAAGCATGTTTTAACTGCAGAATAAAGAATACCTGAAGTTCACTGTGCAAGCTTGTATTTGAGTCGGTACTCCTGTTTGGTGAAGTCATGCTGGCAAAGTCAACGGGACTTCCTAGACTCTTTAACGGTGTAGTTTCAATAGAGTTAAGACTATATAAAGGCGTTGAACCTGATCGCATTTGAGAAAGGTTTAGACTTTGCCTGACACAAAAAAATACGTGTGAGGATTTTTAAAACCAACAACAGAAGTTTATATAAAAGTCAAATTCATGTCAATGCATAAAACATTATAATTAAATCTAACCTTGGTCTAGGTGTAACCAATTGCTCCAGGCGATCAGTGCCAAATAAAACTTTGGTCCTCTCCATATAATCCATATGAGTTTTGAATAACTGCAAAAGAAAATGCTTAATAACAAATAATCTCTTGGTGCAATTACTTCGTTATTAATTTTGCCTGATTCTTTATATGTTAAACATATCGTCTATGAATTACTTGCATAATTGGTTTTCAACCAATTAAGTATAGCAATCCTTTTATAGAAACAAGTAAGGTTCCAAACTTTTGTTAAATTAACTACAACATCTGAATCATAAAATGAACACCAATGAAAGCAATTTTTAGACTAAAACTCTTCCTAAACAATTATGATGTGATCACCTCAGTATATCTTTCATGAAGCTTGTTATATTCCTTTTTTGTTTCACAGTCCTTTTCTTCCAGCCTCATTACTGGAAATAATATTAAATGATTATTATTTGTAATCCCAGTAAAGCATTTAAATTGGTCTCTTAAAAACAGACAACGTATATTACTGCATCTTACCATGATCACTAGCATTTTTGCCTTTCAGTTCTAACATTCGAACAATGGATTCAAGGCTCTCCACTTTGCTGTGCAGATCTTTTTGCTCTTCTTCTGCAGAATCCTCAAGTTCCAGAAGTTTCTATAAACCAATTGCACTTATATTAAATACAGAATATTATAACCTAGTACCAACGCCATTGATGCCAGTATGGTATTTGGCAAACAAGTGGTCAAGAACCACAAATGCTGTGCATCTGGTACACAATGTATGTTTTCTTTGGCAGCATGACAGCATGTCAAATAGGTTTAGGCATGATACTTTTTCAGGCTAAAAATGTTACAATTAACAACAAAAAACTGAAAACATACCAACACTACACAAATTTTAATAGCCTATCATTCATGTGGCAATATAAAAGCACTAGCTGGATCTCAATAAACATAATATTCATTTCGGAATACATGTACTTATGAACACCAGGTCTATGCATACATTGTCAGAAACTATATTAATATTACACTGTGTGGCTAAAACGGTTACATTCGGTGACTGCTAAAATGGCAAAATTATGCTAAAAACGATATTTTAGTAATTTGGTTTAAAAACGGGGAAAAAATCGAAACTAATCACGATATTAGAAATTTGCATTTATAAGCGTATAGCTTTTTAAACTGGCATTACAAGTTGACTAAAAAAAGTATTATGCTGACAGATCTTGAAGCTTTTCTTGAATGATTGAACGCAATAAATAAACTGGGATGGTTCATAGGTCATAGGCCATGCCCACATTCCCTTCCCAATCACCCTTCAGTTATATTAACTGATCAAAATTTGTCACTTCACTTATGTGTACAATCTGCGTTTAACTAATTGACTCCTTCGATATGCTGACTGTATGTGGTAATTAATCTAATATATTGGGCTGCAATAAAATATGGATGCCTACAAGGTTATTTATAAGACTTGTAAACCAGCAAAGAACACAGCAGAATGTCACTAATTCCAATGTAGTTGGGGTAGGATAAAATATTTTTTTTAACTGCCCCACTGTACAGTGTATGCCCAATCAAAGATTGCAGGTCTGCTGAAAAAAAACATCTTTAACAACAGCACACTGGACAACAAAATTTGTAGATAAGAATATGCATTGCATTGTTTTTGAAGGTAGCGAAAGATGGGCAGGTGTAGGCTACTTCAGAAACCAGTAAAATGTTGCCCAGCGTCGTCATTGGTTACAGCAAATCATCTTTAGTTATCTGAAGGATTTCTTATTAGGACGGAAATATACAAGAACGAAATACTTCCGTAATGTGGACATGCATGCCTGTAAACACATTAACAATGGTCTAGATGTCTGTTCAAGTTGTTTATAATTGCAACTTATAAAAAGATAAATTGACTGTTTTAATAATTAACATTGACATGTGTACAAAAACCAGCTGGCTAGCAGGCGTGTACTTCTCTGGAATCGTACTGAATCCTCGGCTACAGTCTAATTAAATTATGAAAGATTGGATTTGTGCGCTTTAAAAACCATGTAACAAGTCATCAAAAAAAATAAAACTACTTTGAAAATGTATTCTATCAAGCGAATCTTAAGCAGTTTTTACCTGTTCAGATGCCTTCCTTAGCTGTTTTTCTCTTTCATACTGAGTCATAAGCTGTTCGTTATCTTCTCTCAGGAGTTCTAATTCGACTTCGTGCTCCTGATTTTCCGTATATGATAGGTCTAAACATTCTAAAACGTTGACCACTAAAGGCATTAAATCTTTTACAACATCTTCGTCGTATTTTGTTATCATACGCTCAAATTCCTGATAAACACTACTGGCCAAAGACTGCACCCGTTCAGACATTACAAAATGCGGGTCTTCGTGCGTCCCGTAAACAGTTTCCTGGCCGTTATCCATGATGAATTTCTGTTCTTTAGTTTCTACACGACTTTATGAACACAATATACTAAAACGCGATTGCCATCAGGAGGCATAATATTGTCATTTTGTTCGGGACATGTCAGGAAGATCCAGCTGAAAATCCACCATCGTCCGCCATGTTAAAATTATTTGTCATGTGACGTTGCAAGAGATGCGCAAAGAATTACATACGGGCAGTTTTGTAACACCAAGCGCAATGCGTGCTTAAAATGCGAAGCCAAATTGAAAGGTTTCATTGCCGCTATCTTTACGAGGTCAGGTTAAATTAAAATTTATAAAATTATTAAACAGACAGGAAACTGTCAAAAATAATTAATATACATGTAGGACCTAGTGCATTTCAATACCGAAGAACTCTAAATTTTGTCTAGAAAATCTGTTCCAAACATTTCAAATGAAATTTCTCGAAAAATTTCAAATAAAGAGTATCTGTAAAACAATTAAATTAATGTATAATTATAAATAATCATAATGTTTCTAAGAATGCATATAAGCATATATATGCTGGGAAGCATATAAAAATAATGTCATTTTACTTTTTTTATAACTGAACATACATGTATATGATTATTGAATGTACTGAACTGGAAAACAAAGTGTTCTAACATGGCGGTCAAGAAAGGTGTAATGACTGTGCGAACGACGAGATTGTTAGTCGTCCCTGAAAATTAAGTGAAAAGTAGTTGGCAGAATCATGTTAACTGTTAGAAAATGTTTTAACCCTGTCCGGTATAACTTGAATTCCATAAACGCTATAATAAACAAGCGTTTTGAAAGCAACATAAATGAAAAATCGGTTAAAATTGGATGCGCCAGTGGATTTTGGGGCGATACAGCGACTGCTGGTAATCTAAAGTCGTCTGCTCCAAGACGATAATTTGTTTAATATTTATTATTGTTGGTTTTCATATTCATGTTGTTAGAATAGTCATTCTGTATTAACTAAAAAATAGTAAAATTGATGAGTTTTGAACTGGCATATTTATTTTTTTAATTTTGAAAGCTATATATAGTAAATATGTAATCTGACATAAAATTGTTATCTGCATGTACAGTATGATAGCTTGTGGCGATAAAAAGATTATATGTAGTACATTATTTACGTCCATGCCAGAATCACTCGTGTACACTGTTGGGATCCTTCCCCTCATTACAAAAAAAATAAATACATGGAAATAATACAGCGTTTCATTATAATAATTTAAGTAACCCATCCTTTGCAGCATATTTATTTATAATGTCACTCAAGAATCTTTTTATGTCAGCAAAATGGGTAGTGGAGAAAAAAAAATACCCTCCCCTATCTGAAATTTTTACACGTACATGTGTGTCAAAGATTCGTTTGGAATATAAATAATTATCACAAATGTACTAATGCCCCTTCATTTTTCAATTATAGTACCGCAGCTTTTGTACGGGAGCAAAATGGATTTTCTTATGTTAGATTATTTATCTGAAATTACGATGTCTTTGCTGGCCGCTGCTCGTCAGAAAATTCCTGTAAAACTATAATTTCATATACTGTATATTACATTAAAATAAAATCTTCATTTGGCGACCATTTTACATTTTTGGTTTTAATGTTTCAGGAAATGGGATATACGCCTGATTTTGTACAGTTTGCTGTTGGTCCATACTTGAAAGATTTTAAAAGAAAAGGTAGATATACAGTACATCTATAACAGAATGTGATTTATGATACAAAATACATGCTATTGCTTATATAATAATAAGCTGGAACTGTATGCAGCCTTATTTTCTAGAAATATTACGTAAAATAACTCACTTTAAGTTAATAATTACATGTAACTTTTTATTAATCATTGTCAAACATGTGTGGACGTGCATTCATTTGAATAGGTGTGCGAATCATAACTAATGCTGGAGGTATCAATCCCCATAGTTGTGCAAAGGCACTTAAAGAGGCAGCAAAAAATGCCGATGTCGACCTTAAAATATTTGTAGTGACTGGGGATGACTTGATGCCAAAGGTAGATGAAATAATCATAAAACTTGTTCTTAAAAATTCTTTACACCTTTGATTTTTCCCATCCATTTCATTTAGAAAAAGGAATTGATTGAGCAAGAAATAATGGACTTAAAATTAAAAACCGCACTCTCACCTAATACAACCACAATGAATGCATATCTAGGGTAAGCTTTTTCCCTCGAATATTTTGTGAAAACTACTAAAGATGCTAACTTATGAATTACAGAACTGGTGAAATGTAATAACATAATCCATATTTTGCTCATTCCATATTACATCATTCCCCAACCGTGTTCTCTGCTGCATATTCTGCTTTTCGTCAAAAGGAATTTACATGTTTTTCTTAATATTCTGCAGAGCTGGACCAATTGCAAAAGCTTTAGACTGTGGTGCAGATGTAGTGCTGACTGGGCGCTGCACTGACAGTGCATTGTGTCTCGGACCACTCCTTCATTCAGTAATGTTTTCTTTTTTCTCATCATGAGTTCATGCCAAAGTTCATGCAAGAGTATTAATATTGACATATTTAATTTATACATTAGTTTAAATGGCAGCTAAACGACTGGGATAAATTAGCTGCAGGGAGGTTAGTCAATTAATACTCACTAGTTAAATATTTTGAGTTGCACTTACATTTGCATATTCAATAGTCTTGCCGGACATCTCATTGAATGTGGAGCGCAGGTAACAGGAGGAATTTTTACAGATTGGCACAAAGTCCCACAATGGTATGTTTCACATAATTGAACTGTGTCTGTGTGGTTAAATTCAGCGTTTGTAATTATGAAATGGAAACTGGTACTCAAAATTTCAGGGAAATTGGAGGCTTTCCAGTGGCTGAATGCTATGAAGATGGTAAAATTGTAATTTCAAAACCACCTGGAACTGGCGGCCTCATTTCCAGAGCTTCCGTAGCCGAACAGCTGGTGTATGAAATTGGTGATCCAGAAAATTACATTCTACCAGACGTCACTTGCGATTTTTCAAATGTGAAAATCTCGGAGACAAAAGGTGAAAAGCGAACGCAAATGGCTGATCACATAACACGTGTTAAAAAATAAAACAAACAATTAATGAACACGCATGTAGCATTTCCACATGTTAGTAAGGAATTTTAAATATTCTAAAAATTAAAATATTTTTGTGTTACAGGTGGTGTGCTTGTCACTGGAGCTAAAGGAAAGCCCTGCCCAAAAAATTACAAAGTCAATACCTGTTAACAGTTAATTTAGAAAGCCGTTAAGGATATTAATAATTTTGGCAAGTCAACAATTATGCATTATAGGTTTGTGCTACCCATGCTGATGGCTACCGATGCATTGTGGCAACATCTGTAGTGGGTCCAAGAGCTGCTGAAAAAGCCCAACGTGTGAATGACGCTATTTTGAAAAGGTTGTTTTTATCAGTAAATTCTGTCATCTCACGATTCATATTTTGAAATGCCTTTCTTATGTCTGGTTTATTTTTAAGGTGCCAAATGATATTTAAAAAGTTAAATATTGAAGATTTCACTAAGACATACTTTCGTGTGTTGGGAACAGAGTCTGCGTATGGCCCTCATGCTTCAACACATGCAAAGGTTTTTGTTTGAATCAAGTTTATTAAAAATTGCGTCAGTTTATTTTTATATAAATAAAGAAATTTAATCTGTTTTCACAGTATTTTCATTCGCTAAAACTCATTATATCAGTACTTTCACTAGCATTTTCCCTTATAACAGGAATCGCGTGAAGTGATGACTTGGATGGGAGTTCAGCATCCAAACAAATTGGCATTGGGAATTTTCGCCCGAGAATTGGCTTCTGCAGGTACAGGAATGGGTTAGTACCTGTGCTCTAAGCAAGTAATGATCAGAAAATAAGGAAACCATTTTCTGGGATTTAGTGTTTATTTTTTGATTAGCACCTGGATTAACTGCTCTTGTTGGAGGACGACCAAAACCGTATGTCTTTGTTCATATATCCTACACAGGGTGGTGCAAAGAACAGACATTTTGTCTTTCAAATAAACACGGAAAACGTTTTTTAATCCAAAGCAAGAAATGTGAAGTTCCTTGCATCATTCATATGTATGGGCCTATGATATATTGCATATTTTTTATTCATAAAACAAAGTCATTTTGCTGATTTTAAATAAATCATATGCTGAATATTAACACATATTACATCTTCTTTGCAGATCCCCTGTTCTAAGATTGGTATCGTTTTTGTACCCTAAGGAAAACATTGAGGTATACATAAAAACCTGTATTTTTGGCATCTTAGTGGCAGGCCACTTGAATCCAATGTAAATTGGTGTCTTAATTTTAAATAGTTTTACAGGAAAACGTTTGCAGAATAATTGATACCACCTTCAAAATGCAGTTTATATTCTGTTCAGCTAGGTTGTCTTTTTTTTAGATAAAAATACACCACCCTGATGGCTCTACAATAGAGTATAAAGAAAACATCGATGTTCAAGATGCAGTCAAAACTGATGTTTTTGAGAGTCCCACAATTCCCTCTGATGAAAGTGGACTGTTGCAAGGAACGAAAAGTTACAAATTAGAAGATATGGCTTATGCTAGAAGTGGCGATAAAGGGAATTCGTGCAACATAGGTTAGTTGTTTACTGAGTTATATTAATTTTAGCCAATAAATATGATATTAGTAATGAAAATTCGATATTTTGAAATTTTCAGGAATTATTGCAAGGCATCCTGCATTTTATCCTTATTTAAAAAAGTATCTTACTGTGGACGTGGTACAAAAGTACTTTGAGCACTTACTTGAAGCCACATCATCAGTGAAAAGGTATATAATCACGTTTGTGGGCGGATTTTGAAATGGAATAATATTAGCTACGTTTTCCAAATATACATGTATATTTGTATTAGGTATGAATTGCCAGGAATACAGGGATTAAATTTTGTATTGGAAGACTCTCTTGGTGGGGGTGGGGTGGCTTCGTTACGCCCTGATCCACAGGTATTGAAACCTTTTATATCATTATTATATTCAAAATTTCTTCAGTCATATAAAACGGCAATGCTCTTTATGCAACAGCATTATCAATATGCATATTAATTCTTGGAGTCAACTATTTTTTACAGTTTTTGATGACGGACATGTTTCTAACTAGTGAATTTCTTGCAGACATTTGATATGGTATCAGGTAGCATTTTTGCCCCCAAAGGAAAAAAAATTGCCTAATTAATTTTCAAGACTGGATTATTAGCCACATGCACTTTGTGTAATTTCACATTTACAGTATTTCAAAACTGTCATTTAGTAATCCTAATATCACTAATTATCTTTCTTGCCACTGCAAAATGGTTTCTCACCACACGAAATATCAGTTTGAAAAAGTAAATTAATGGTGGGGAATTTGACACCCAAGTGTTCAGCGGCATATTAAGGATGCATTGATCTTTTAAACTTTCAGGGCAAAGCTTATGGTCAGATGTTGTTAGACTTCCAAGTGACTGATATGCCAGAACTATCAGAATTGATTAAATGAGGCCATCCCAGTGAAGAGGTCAAAGGCGATTTGAAGTGGTGACAACTGCTGAAACTAATTCCAAATTAAATATATCTAAAAGTGACCTTGCAGATAATGCTTAAGAATTATCAGTATTTCGTCATTTACAAGAAAACCAACCATCAAATAAATATTTTAAAAAACGTTTTCATGAGTGAAAACATTATGTATACACATTATTATGGCAAACATACTTGATTTACTTATATCGTTGTAAATATCAGTATTAAAAACGCTTTAGTTATATGCCTACATCTGTCCGATTTAGAACTTGCACAGAAACAATAGAAATCAAAATTAATCCTTAAATCAGTACTTAGAAAACAGTTCCATAATCAAAAAATTTAATCATGCCTTATATGTGAGCTTGATTGCCCATTTTTCACAAAAAAATAATAAAAAATCAAAGTAAAATAATTGACTAAATTAAAACATCCATGAGTAGATTTTAATTCAAGGAGCACAGATTAATATACAGAACTATTGGGCAGAAACGTACTATATTTTAAAGGCAATACCATAGTTCAGGTTCTGCCTCAAAAATACTTCAATTCAAATGTTTAAAAAAAAATTATTAAAATTTTGATTGTGTGATGTCACATTACCGAACCCCCCCCCCTTCACCCCTTGGTAACAATTGTCACAAAAAACACACAACCCACCCACCCTCCGAGGGGTGACATCATTTATGGACGGCTCCATAGGGATTTTTAATATAAGGTATAGTAAGCATGGCGACAACCTGTTGAAGCTTGGGGTTCTGGGAATTTTGCATTATATTACAGACCTTAGGTTATAACCTTAGGTATAAAATCCCTAAAATTATCAAGGTTCTAGCTGCAAGGTATTGGGAAAAACATTTACTCTCCATTTAACCCCCTTACGAGGAATCGTTCCACGAAATCCCTTCTAATGGTCGGTTGCACCATTGCGGGTTAAATGAAAGGTTAGCTAACCTGGGGTTACCTATAACCGCAAGTTAACCTGCGGGTTATTAGGGTTTTGCTGCACCATTTTACTATAGGGATTTTTAGTTCAAGGTGTAGTATACATGGAGATATCCTGGTGCAGCTAGGAATTCTGGGAAGATTTCATA
>JAQIXS010002994.1:0-19862 GCA_034700785.1 Rossiulus vilnensis
ACGCTCGGGTCCAGTGAAGGCAGCCATCTTTGATGCAACTGCCGCTAGCGCTCGTGACGGTGCGATTCGGCACTAGCAAACTACGAGAGTCAAAACTTGATGTGTTTCCCTACAAATTGACACTACGATCACCTCTGTAGGTTCTTTTAATAAATTAATATGATTTTTCAAAGTTGTAAAGTACTTTTTGAAACACCCTGTATATACGTTTCGCACAATATACATTTATAACATTTTTTGGTTTATTTAATTAGTTCACTTAATTTTGTCTATGATATTAAATCAGAAGATTTTGGAAGGTCATTCCCTATTTTCGCAATGTGTATTTATTTCTGCAAACCTGCAAAATAAAAGATAATTCACAGACATGTTCTTTATGTACATGAACGTTTTCCTGTCAGGTTTTAAAAGATATATAAAAATAGAAGTAGGGAGACAGGAAATAAAATATTGCATACATGTTTTCAGCATTATATCTTTTTTAGAACAGCCGCAATGAAGAAGTATGACGCCCCAAGACACACATAGCATATAAAATACATTAAGAAATAGATGCGAGCTCTCGAGAGCTTTTTATTTAATGTTAATAGTACGTATGTATATCCGTTTGAATGATATAGGAAATTTACATAAGCACGAGCATGATTCAAGTTAATTAGGGGGTCGCCAGGTGGCCCCAGCAATTACGTGATGAACATTAAATGGGGATGTTGTGACAATCTGGTGAGACTATTGGTGTTTTTGTTTCAATTGCCAATTCCTAGATTAGCAGCGACTGTTTCGTTAAACATACAAGAAAAGATTATGGAAATAGGGATGTCAAAAACGGAACAGCTGTTAAAAACCATAAAAATGTTTTAAGAGCAGAAACAGAAAAAATTAGAATTTTTTTGGCAACAACTTGCGATGCAGGCCAGTAATAGTATAAACGTGAGAAGCTTAGATGCAACCAATATACATGTATGTGAAACATTATGCTGTATGTGGCTTATTTTTTAAGTTTAATATTCATGCGGTTGTTGCATTTCAATTATTGCAGAAAAAAAGAGTTTGCTAAATGGCATTCTGCTGTTGGTGTTTAAACTTTTATAATACAAACTAGCTGACATAGCCAGCGTATTTCGAGTGGTTAACCAGCACTAAAATTTAATTTAGATTAAATGATATGTTTAAAAAAAGCAAGATAACTTATGTATACTTAATAACAGAAAAGGGTTTGGGAAAAACATTTATTCCTTAAATTAGCCCCTGCCACATGCCAGTGTACGACGCTATAGTCTGATCAAAACAAGAATATTCTGAGCCTAAACCAATTAGACATTTTCAGCTTACGTATTATGCCTTCCAGAAAAGAGGAAGCCATCCGGTGCCCAAAGGATGGAATATAAGTCATAGGACAGGAAAGCTTAATCGAAATCGGAATCTAATCGAACCTCTATTTAACCTTTTCAGATGGTTATTTTGACAAAATCACTTTTTGGCACCACGGGCCCATTCTTGGAATCTTTCAGGGTACAAGTAGACGTGGCGCACCCCCCCCCTCCCCCCTCATACTCGATCAATACTCGATCAATGAAATTTTCATGCTTAAATAGCCTAATTTTACTATCATTTCTGATCTAGTTTTTTTTTAATTGTCGCCAACGGCGTTTCTTTTAATAATTGCAAATATTTATAAAACGTTTAGGTTAAAATCATGGATTTCAAACCCAAATTTGCAAAATTTTCGCTTACAGCGTCCCTTTTAATTAGGAAATTTATCAGAACTTTTTTTTGTATTAAAATAGGTAAAATCCCGTATTTGTAACCCAATTAAAATTTTCGCCTACAGCGCCCATTACGGTGAGTGAGTCAGTGAGAACATTTGTCATCATACAGTATACTCTTATATACACGTATATCTTAAAATGATTGTACCTGAATATAGTAAAAATAAACTTTGCAATTTATACCTTCCACAAAATATTCAGATGAAGGCAATTCTAACAATAGTTATGTCCTACGTTGGTTGGCAAAACCATGGTTACTGATTCTCGTAGTGAAATGCCGTCTAATACCATTTTTAATATAAATGTAAAACTGCGTCACTTCGTCAAAACGTTATGCAGATTTTTTTTTTCTAAAAACTGTCGCGTCCTTTTTATATGTACATAAAACGTCATCATCGCGTTTAATGATCGCTCATGGCGCTTTAACTTGCACAAAACAGGCAAAACATTTCCCTCAGTCATCATATCGCTAGTCAACCATAAGAATTTTAAAATATCTGCATCCATTACTCAGAATTATGATAACCATAAAACAGGCCCACGGTCGCACTTAAGAAACTACAAGACAGTGTTAATCAAACTGTCAAGTAAGTAATCAACGCATTAGGGAAACGTAAATGGATTCCAGTCAACTAATTACACGTAATACTGATTAATTCGTATATCATGCGCACGTATGCAGGCCATTCATGAAAATTTCTCATTAAAAATACAGACAATGCGAAGTTCGTACAATAGGGCTTGCTTTTATCTATAGTGTTACATATGAATAATAATGAAATCTTAAGTCCTGTAATCTCGATGCATTTCTTACTTGATAAATTAGCAGATGAGAAAAGGAGAATGTTATATGTAAAACATTCGTCTTCATTTGTGTGGTTGCCTATCTGGCGCCCAAATACTTCGCAAAAATTATTATTCAGGCATGCATATAACAAGGAACTGTTACTACATGACTGAAACTTTATTATCACATTTTTCTGATAAAAACATTGATAGTAAAAAAATCACAGTTTGAACAATTATGTTCATAAAAGGTTTCCTTATTTCATATCTACACTTGAGCACTGCATTTTATGTTAAGCTTACATTTTTGGCAACCTGTAGGATGCTTTAATGTAAGCCCTATAAGAAAGTATGTATTCCCAAGAAACATTTAATGCAAATGACCGTAATATTGTCAGATGATATACCCCGAAAGGTAATAGTATGCCTACAAAGCCGTTTCTTCGGATTGCTTAACGACGAACGATGTACTGTACTGTATGTACCTAAAACCATAAAAAAGTGGACGTGGTCGTAAACCTATCATCGTAATTTTGGTTTACCGAGAAATATAAGACAGGACCTCTCGACGAATTTCGGAAAAAATCAATATAATTCATCGTCAGCTTTTAGATGTACTGCAATTCACATAACTTTACGTGACATCACATCGTAAAATAACGCATGTGTGCTTAGAATGAGGACGATTTAGTAGAAAATCTTAAGCTCATCATGAGTAAATGAACTTACGTTTCACTACATTTAAAACCATTTACTATGTTAGGATCATGTAATTTAAAATTTTAATTTGATACGTTTTTGTAAACCATTAGGCTTATATAAAAGATATTTTTGCTATAAAAAGTTTCTTAAATTCGATCACTTTCACGTGTTTTTCACAGTGTCCGTAAAAGGTGTACTGTTTTACAATTTTCGATATTTTCAGCATTTTCATGATGTCATGTCACACAAATTCACAGGTCTCCGAATCGCAACTCAGAAATGTATTAGTAATCGCATTAATGACGTCACGACAGAAGCCTGCATGAGTGTCTCGCAATGTGCGAATGATTCCCACAAGTTTGTTTTAATTTAATTAATTTAATTGCAAAACTAACGTGACTATGGAAACGAGAATTAATTTGGCCAGGGCTTGACTAATAACTGCAATTAGATGGTAATTACGTTTGCGTTTCCCCAGAGACGAAAAAAAAATTAAGAAAAGTTAGGTGATCGGATTACTTCTAATTGCACAAAGTCATAATTATATCAACAGCCGAAGTAGTTAAGGGCTTAAAGTTATATGTAAAAATTAATTTGCGAAAGGAATAGCATATGCATGCACACGTTATTGTAAGTATTTAATTCATTGAGCAATATCCCACGCTCTTTAATGTTAACGCTGTGTTGTTACGAGTATGATTATGACATGCTTTTTGAACGTTAAAGAAAACTGCAAATATGCATATTAAAATGTTAACGTCGAAGTCATTAATACAATTATTACAGTCATGCTATATTGTTTTAAATCAAACATAATCACTAGCACCAATTCGTCTTTTGAATTTCACGATATATGAACTTGCAATGACTACATGTATATTAAGTAATAGTTAGTATTGTTTATTTCATAATCTTTTGTACTAATTATTATAGACAAAGCATGCCTAGTTTTAAGTATTAAAATAACAATCACATTTTTGTAAATAAGAAGGCTATTTCAGTTCATTAAGAGTGAACAAAATATTGTCTAAAATAAAAATAATCTCTAGCACCAATTCCTCTTTTGACTGACGATATATGTAATTGCATTAATTGCATGTAAATGAATAATTAGTACGCATTGTTTATTCTAAAATATTGTGCACGAATTATTATTGACAAACATGTCTAGGATGTCTGAGCTCTACCACCTGTGGGATGTCTGAGCAGCCCTTGCGCCTGTATTATATGTATAAATAACAGAAACGAAGCTCTGCAAAAAAAAACTCGTATATTTCAGAAATTTACAGAATATACAGAAAAGGGCAGTCCATTGTTAGCCAAAAACACTCGTCCATTGCATTGAAAGCAACACGTTAATTTCACCCACAAAGCATCGACTTCGTTGCCTTTGTGCTTTTAATCCATTTTCATATAATGCAGTCAAAATGAGACATTGATTAAAACGGTGTAGGATTAGGAAAAATGCGATCTAATTTAATTACTTGCATGTGAGAAAGACGAGGCAATGGAGAAAAGGCTTTGTTTGGTAAGCAAAAGTCTGTCTGTGCATAGAGGCCTATACAGGAAAGCTTAACATAACGAATGGGTCATGTCAAAGTTAAGAACAATAAAAGCATTATGATTTAACTGACGACATCAGCTCCAGGTCAAAAGAAAACGAACTCGGTGGATTACATTTGGGCTAACACGCAAGAATTAAAATGCAGCACGTCAAACCAAATCTCAGCGGATTAGGACGGAAATGAAAGCAGTTTTAGCATAATAAGCGAATACAAAAAGCATAAAGGCGGTTTTCACTACGAAAATTAAGCGCAAACATCAAAGCGTAAATCGGATTTGGTAATGTAATGGCCGTTTTTGTAATGTCCGCACTAGAGCACTTAGTACGCACTAAAGCTTGTTTGCATGACAAACGCCCACTCAGCCGATGTTTAGCATCAAACATAAAAGGACACGGAGGAAATTTGCAATCAATATATCGGTCACAGAAAGTTCAGTTATTCCCCGTTATTCTAACACAGTTAAAACTAATAACGATCGATTTATTGCCAACCTTTATTAAAGCTAGAGTATAAAGAGACACGAGAATGACAAAATATGTCGGTCTGTGTAGTATTTATGCCTACGTCCTGGTGGAAAGATCAGTATAATTAGTACATTAGATATCAGTACAATTATGATGATAATATACTGACATTGGTGGTATAATGTAATGATATCACTAAGCATGCTGATATTAGTAGTCCCAAAAGCCAGTATATCTGTACATATTGATATCAGTGTAAAATCATATTAATAGAAAATCACATACTACTCTTTTTTAAAGGGCGTATTCTATAATTCGTTTTGTGATACGCATGGACATCAGTATTTGAGTAATATTTGGTGAAATATAACTAAAATATTCTAAATGTTAATGTTAATGTCTAATGTTAGTTTTGAACTATTTGATAAATAAATTCAATACCGGTATAGATTATGTCAACAATTTGTACGATTTGTTGCTACTAAATAACGTACGCAACCACAGCATTTAATAAAATGATAATACTAAATTGCAAATCCTATATTTAAGCACCTTTTGTTCCAAATGTCAATACAATAATTTTAATTGGCAATCAATTTATCGTACTTACCAAAAAAAGCCATGCATGTTGAATTTCAACAATTAAATTTTTATAAACTGAAATTTCGAAATTATTCTTAAAATGAATTATATATTCTACAGTATTCCGATTTTGTTGCAATTTTTAACAATAAGTAGATCTCAGCAAAATATGATTACTGTTCACGTCTTTTATTTGTCAAGTATCAGTTGAATTTACATATTTTCTTTGCAATTATCATTTGTGATGAAAAAACGACGTCACCTTTAAGTTTCACCTGATGTCAGTTACTATAGTCTGTTAAAATCTGTAAAAAAAAGCCTTTTTTGTAATTGGTCTTTCCTGTCCTTTGACTCATTTTCTATCTGTCGGGTATCGGTGTGGTTTCCTTTATACTGAAAGGCATAATACATAATCTAAATATCTCCTATTGGTGCTGCTTCGGTATAGGCTAGTTCTGTGGTATATTCAGATCTTTCATGAATAAACCAGTGTCATATAATTGCAATTTTAAATTTCAATAATTCGAATATTTGCAAGAATATATTTTCGTATATTTTTTAATAATGTATTTTTTTAAATACACGCTGCTAAAAACACAGCGCTTTAAATACACAGCGCTAAAATATCGTTGCTAATAATAATTTCTTTATGTGTCCAACATTTACTATGGTAAAATATGTGTATGTATAAACATGTACTTGCTCTGTAGTGATATACGTACAAATTTAAAATTTAAATATATTTTTTTTCACACAATTTCAGCTAAATAGAGGCCTTAAATAACCACTTTCAAACTGTATAATTCGTGAAAATCAACGTTAATTATACAGAAAACTCAATTCCCAATTTGTGTACATTTCCCAATTAAAAGCGAAATTTAAGAGGAACCGGACTTGCAAATAGAAATTAGCGTCTAGCTCTGACTTCAACGCATAATTTATTAATCTATATAAAGGAAGAAATGGTAAAATTTAAGCCTCCACTAAGTGATCGTAAAAATGCATGTTTCATTGGCCGAGACGAGTTGAAGCCATTATGCCGTATACCTGTTACGTGATCTATTATTTTATAAATTGTAATTATGCATTTATAGTAATTTTGTAGGCGTCTGGGCCGCCCATAAATAGCAGCTTTCCCTCAATAAATTGTCGACTTTCCCCAGCAAGGATTTGTTAAGAGCACATTAAAAATTCTAAGCACATTATTTCATCAACAGATGCACTTTCACGAAATGAAAACGGCGAACGAAATTTGATTTAAGAGCGCATCAAAGATGCTTTAATATTTCTCCCCTTTTCACAATTTAATCTGGAAATACTAGAGGAGTGAAGGACAAACATTCCTATATAAGTCAGAAAAGAGTAATTCAAATAGATTTTTATCAAATAACGGTACACGTTGCATGCCTGGGTCTTCAGAGGACACAAAATTATCTGGTGCAAATCCCACATCAGGCACCCGATGCTTTCACGATGTAACACTGAAATACATTTTTTTTTATTTGAAGACGTTTTCCGAGAAAATTCCATTTATGACTTCATTCTTTGGAGAAAAAAGTAATTTGAAAGTTGGGAAAGCAGTTCGACCAAATGAAGATCAGCTCGGATTGATTTTTTAATAAAACTTGGTAAATAAGAGGCCGGGCATGACAAAAGACTTTACGTTTACCTCGATAATAAAATTGTTGAAAAAGTGAAAATAAAATTTTAGAAAAATCAATCGATGGTTGTGATTTCCAAAGATGAACGAAACTAATTTGTAATTTGGTGATTTGGGATGAATAACTATTTTAAGATTTAATTTTAAAGTTGTTAAAAACATTTTTCATAACGTAAAAACTGTCAACTGTATTTAGAAAAACAAAACTTAGTAAATTGCGTTTGCGTTGAATTTGTGTAAAGTTATTTGAAAGTCATAAAACTTGAATAATGTATGATTGAAAATATATTTGCAAGCATCACAGCAATATTTTAAATATGCCAATTAAAACATTTACAAACTGAGGTAACTGTATACCTCTTGCACATGATTAACATGCTAATGTACACTTGCCTACTGTATACAATATATATTAGAAATAATGGACGTACATATAATATTCTGCTAAAGTGTACCTGTTTAATTAACATCTGAGAAGCGCAGAAAATATATGCACAAAAAAGTTAATTACACTCCTTAAAATAGGCATTAATCCTAATCACATGTATCTGCGTTATTCAACATTCATTTAAAATTACATTATTTTAAAATTTTACACTTAAGTTAAAGAATTGAATAATTAATTAGAATCTCGTGAATTTTTTAAAATTGTGGCGAGAAATTGTATAGTGATTAAAATTATTTTTAGATACGAACGCTTGCAAGAATTAATTGAAAGAAAAATGTTTCGAATGTTATTTCTATATATTTTATATATTTAGCAGTTCCAGAAGATATATTTGTCTGGGTAGAATTAAGTATCATTTGTAACTTCAACTGTATTCTAGTGCATTACGTATTGATACTAAAAAGTAAAACAATGACACATTTAACAGAATTGTTTTTCATCCATTTACACAATTTACGATTTAAAATATTTTTTTATGAATTTTGTCTAATTTTGACTTATCATACGGGTATACTGACATTATTTCAAATTCGTTTACAATCTGTTAAAATTATGCTAAAAAAGAAGAAAATTCAAGAAAATTAAGGCATTTCTTTAATTTGTTATTATTTTACTGCAGATGCAAATTTTTGCTAGGCGCTTATATAATTGCCTATAGAAATCATTGCACGTATTTTGCAATTGTTGTTGTAATACAATACAATCCGATTTTCTAAGTGTCAATCACGAGTTATGATTTGAAATAATATATGTTGTACATCTTAGCTGTAAACATCCAATTACTGACTGAAAATACACCAGCTATCTGTCTGTTTTCTTTGTGTACGATTCCCCAATTGTGTTGGTAATGGAATTACTAGCAATATAATATTTATAGCGTTTTATCTGTCAATCAAAAGGATTTTTCTCCTGGTATAGACATTTTGAATCGAAAACCAAACTTGTAATAAAAAACGCAATTTGTTTTCCATATCGAAGGAAAACGTGCTAATCAAATGAAATTTTCCAAGCTGTTTCTGACATGCAATGGATACTTTATGAAATAACAAACCGGTGGAAATTGTATACGATGAACCAGGTTATTACACTGCAAAAAGTTAGTTGTTTTAATTAACTGACGAAAAAAAGTGTTTAGTAGGACAAACACATTCTTGAATATAATTTTGGAATAATGTTTAAGATATTGTTATTAATTTGTTGCTTATAAAAACGATCCCTTGAATAAAGTATTTTTCATAATGCCCTAATCTTTGAAGTAAATCCATTTTTTTCAAGTTTCGAGTAGCTATTTTTGCGGATAAATTGTGCATTTTCAGAGCAAACACTCTGTGGTTATAAGTATGCACTTGTCAGACATTTCCAACATCTCAAGGTGCTAATCCAACGAAATGTTTACTAAAGTGAGTCCATATCCTTTGGCACACATTCTCGTGTTGCCCTGCACCCTGTGCAATCCAAATCAATTGTTTACAAAATGGTAAATATTTTCTCTATGCACCTCCTTAAAGCGGCCCAATTTGTTCTGAATCGCACATTCAATCCACATCCTTTTCGCAATTGAATTCAACAAAGACGAACACAATACCCACGCTGCACTTATAATTGACTATAGATTTCAGCCGGGTAGCAGACAAAAAAACAAGAGAAAATATTACGTTTCTCTCGGTGAATTTCCAGCGAAAGGGATTTAGATGAAACCTAATCATCCCTGTGGTTTGAAAGCTAAAATACCTCAGGTTCTCCCTGATGGATGGCGATGTGTCAGTCGATGATGGCTTCAGCTACCTCGACTTAGGAAGACTATTCCTAAGATGATCTAATGGCAGCTTCCGGCTGCAGAGAGCCCAGCTTAGCAGTGGAAAAACAAAGCTGGATTGCACCTCGCTACACCCCCATAAATCAACTTCATTCAAATCCACCTGGATTTAATCAAGTAAACAAACAAGGACTGGAAAATCCAGTGGAAATACGCAATTCCACGTTTAACTGAAAACGTTCAAAAATAAAGAAAATGGGCCTTGTAGTTGGTGTACAAATAGATGCCCGATTTGAAATGATTTCTCTAGTGCATTTATAAATATGTCACATTACTAAGCAATGCCTAAATTAAATTCCATCGAAGAAGCTGTAAAGAACATGCTTTTCAACTGCATGTTAAATTACTAATACAACAAACACATAATGCATATTTCATGAAATAATTGTTTTCGCATTATGAGCTAAATAAATGGTTGAAACGTTGCTATTGAAAACCTTTGGCTTTGTATTACGTAATTCAAATGGATTGATTTACTCCAGCCAAGCCATGTGATGAACCGTGTACAATTATAATTACACAAATGTTAATTGTATTTTAATATGTGTCACGGGATGCATGGATTATTTTTAGAACTATACCGCATAAATATTAATGCACTACGTTATTACAAATTGCTTCTTACTATAATCATGAATAAGTAGGATCATTTAAAAAAAATTAGTAGCAATGCATTTGCTATCATTTAACGTTTAATTATAGCAACAAAAATATAGTAAGGCAGCCCATCATTCATTCTTATCTAGTGTAACATTTCTAAAATATGTTAACGTTTTTTTTTCTGGCTTAACTTAGAACGGCCTCTTTAGCCATTTCAAAAATTAAGTATACTGAGTGTCAAGTGCCTCAATTTAGGGATTTTATAATTTTGTAAGATTGATGCAGCCCCTAATAATGCCGTTATGATATAAACTTAGACCTGATGTAAGCACAGAATTAAAATAGACGTGAAATAATCTTGAAAGTATTTAACAATACATGGATATTTCTGTGAAATTTACTTACCAATCAGGTGACATTTGAACTAAGATGAAATGGAGACTTACCTAAAAAGAAGATAAAACCTCATTAATATCAGTAATATCAACATCAATAGGAAGTAATCAACCACGTTTTCGTACATCAAATCTTACAATTTCTCGTATAGCAGTAAACAAAGCAGGACACTGTTTTAATTTCAACATTTGGACAAAATGTATACTAGGTCAACATACTTTTGCATTAAGTTTTGCATGATTATTATAAAAGTCTGCTCACAATAATGCACACTGTGCATGATATTTTGATTATTGTATGCATTTTAAAACATCCTAAAATAAAGTGTATGCTGCATATTACAATTGTTTTTAAATTTCATTCAAATTTTAAAAATACTCCTAAACATGAAGATTTAAACAAATTAATTAAAAGGAAACTGCACATTTATTAACATTAAATAACTTGTCAGAGTCAACCTTAATGAAAAAAAAGAAATGTTAAACTAATTTTAGCAAGACTTAGTACACAAGTTTTAAAAGCACTTCCATCGGGTGTTACTAGTATGTCAATAAGTAAAACCTTAAGAGTAATTTTAACCGACACCAATGGTAGCTTAAGAGGTAGTTCACCAGTTCTTGTTGCACAAAGAGTTCACTTCCAATACCTTTACTCTGATATACTCTTTCAAGTACAATAACTCCACATTGAAATTTCCTCGAAGTAGAACTAATGCATTCGAGCAAACATTTTTACTCTACTAAACCAGTAAATTTTACTTAAAAGTACGCTAAGCATATGTAGTTAGCTCTAAATAACAACCAAGCAATCATCTAGACAGTTAACTGAATAAAGGCAGTCAATAAAACCAGCGGTTTAATGGTCGTCCGAAGTTGTAAAAAAACCTAAAACACCTCGAAGAGCATCATCTAGCTTGTTTCAATTCGCTCGGAAGCCATTTTGGCTACAATTTGATGGCCACAAAAGAATAATGCGACTGAAGAAGAACATTTTAAATAAAACCACTTAGACGATTTTTTTGTTACGTTATTAAGAGAAGGCGGATAAATTGAACCTGAAAACGATGTTCATTACTGCTAGCGAAAAGATTGGGAACATTGTTTCAATAAATCTTCATTGCATTTACAGAACAGTACTAGGATATACATGTACACGTGAATCCTTTCTTACTCCAAAAAAGACGAAATCTACACCACACGATGTTCTTGGGGTGTCATAAGATGGCACCCCTTTAGCAGTCGATTGATAGCTAATTAACAAAAATTCGCTTATTAAAAAGGTTTTATCAAAAATCATCAGAATTGCACAACACTGCATTCATGAGAAAACAAACCAATCAAAAAACTAAAATTAACATCAATAAAAATGTGCTCAGGTTTTTGTGCAAAATACGGACTCGAAAATTCATCACGAATGATTATTGATTTTAAAACCACTAAAACAAACAAAAGTAATAAGTTATGCTAGCGTTCAGCGTTTGTTTACAAAGTTTAAATAAAAAAATAATTTATTTCACTAAATATTGCAACACATATGCATTCATTTACGTTTACACCTGATCTGGTTTTGAGTACAGGTACAGGGTACAGGGTTTTTTATCTAATAATTTTAATTAGAACTCCATATCAGATTAGACAACGAATTTTAATGAATCGACTTATGTTAATTAGCCATTAACAGTTTTAATTAGAAAGCAATTCTTCTTCGACACATAAATATGCACCAACACACACACACACTTTAGTTTAACAATAAAAATTTAAGTGATTTAAGCTCAACTTTCTAACATAAATAAAGTTATTGGCTTTCTGATAATAAAGAGACTATCCAGAGATATTACCCATGCTTGATCGATAGTTGATCTTAGCATCTCCTTATAATCTAATCGATTTTTCTACCAACTGACGGCTTGGCAAATATCTCGAAGAAGGAAATCATCAATTATGTTTTTATATCTCATGTGGTCAGTATTTAATGTCAGTTAGGAAATCGACATCGGCACCATCGGGGAATATAAATAACTTATTCACACACAAAAACTGTGGGATACGTGATGCGCAGTACAGATGCCGTCGGTTATTAAAAATAGATTTGCAAACAATTCAAAAACAGTGAACGTTAGTCCTAAATAAAATATGCTTTGCATTGCGAATGAATGTGTCCGTGTCCTAAACGGATCACTTAGGAGCAGTAGTGAGGCCAAGTGGAAATGCCCATTGTATGAAGTTACTTTTGCAGAACTTTTGAAGGTTTTTCAATATTTCCCCATTCATGCAAGTTGCCCTGTGCCCAGCTGTCCAAACCACGGATTTAACAGATACTTCCAAATGCTCATTGATATGAGTTTTACCCCATTTCTTAGTTTCCAATTTTGCCTAGGGTGGTGTCCAGCTGTTCTTCGAATGCCTTTCACCGAGCTTGACCTTATTACTTTTCTGGGTGCAGTTTTTATTCAACGTATCGCCTGGCAATTCCCCATTTCCGACATCACGTAATAGGCCCATGGCCATCCAAAATACGGGTTTGTCCTAAATTCAAATAGAAATGGAAACAGAAACTGGGTCTTTTTCTCCATCATAAAGCTAAGGACGAAGCTTCGATGCTGGTCAACGTTTTCTATTAGGCGCCAGGACATCGGTCAACCAGAAACGGAAGCAGTGTAGCGTGCTCTTCAGAAACGACATACTTGGAGGGGCAGAAGAGTGCACAATACGTTAAGAGTTTCAACACATGAAGAGTGCCCAAGCATAACTTACCAAGCGCCAAAAAATCAACTTGTCCGGACAAGTAAACTGAGCAGTTTCGGGAAAAATTACGAAACATTAACGAGAACGTAGTGAAAAAATTGTGTTTTTTTTGAAATTTTCCACTCCTTCAAATGTTTTTTTTGCGATTTTTATTCAATAAAGGAGTAGTCATGTATTGACTACTAAACTTTTCATTTTACAAGGTTTCATTACAGGAAGTGGGGAACGGCCCATTCAATGTCTTGAATTTAAAAAAAAAAATATTTTTATGGAAAGGGGAAGGAAACGGCTGGCGTTTATTACCTTATGGTTTGGCCCTCTTCACATAGCCAAAGAATAATTAATCTACTGGTCGACTTCTTGTCGGTTTTTAGTGAATAAGATGTATGCTTAATTAAACGAATAACAAATTTACTGTTGAAATACAATATTGCAAAAAGTCAAGAATGTATAAGTTTTAAACAACATCTATATTACTTATTCACTCAATAATAGGAAGACAATTTATCGTCCTGCACAATAACTCAACATAGCATGCATATTTGTATTTTATTGCAACATTATTTCAAACCATCATGGATAAGCCTACATCATTTTTATTGTCCAATCATATAGGGACAAATAAATGCAGTGAAATAAGATGTCTTGCTGACATATAATACTGTCTGCGTACGTCTTTTATTACAGCATTGTTTAAAACCACCATGGATACGTGTCCTACATATTTTTATGTCCATTTATGAAAGGATAAAAATGAAGTAAAATGTGTGGTCTAAATTCTGACATGTTGTTCATTTTTGTATTAGACAATTATTTTCAGACGTTTTATGGTCTCCAGATCTGGGAAACTTGGTGTCCATGGCAACGGCATATCTACATGTAGCAAACAGATCCTTGCCGTCTCCAAATTTAGTCTGTATTTTAAAACACTTTAATTGAGCTCGTATGGGAACATGTGATGCGTAACAATCCTCCAAATTTCTAATATTGGATTGCGTGTGCTTTCCGTTAATCTTAAAGTGATTTAAACAAGCAATATTACACCGAAGATGACAGTACATTCACATTACATTAGCAAAATGATTACAAAAACGGAATTTGCGCTAAATGTAGCTGGAACTTGTGCAGTATATGTAATCAAGTTTTTTTGTTTTTCAAAAACATGTACTATTAAAGTTTAATTTACATTTAAAAACAAATTCACAACAATCACATTCAACAGTTGCGTAAAGAACACAAAAAACTACAGTTTCGTAAATCCATTTGTCTAATTAAATAGTAATTGCTTATATACATTGTATTACTGTAACGAAACTGCATAATGCAGCTTTCGAAATTCATCATACTTACAGAGTATAGTGCGTAGTGTCTACTAATGAAATTAAATTTATAATTAAATCGATTAAATTTGATCAAACTGCACATTTCGTTGCTGTCCAAACGATGATCACTCGTTAATTAGACCTTGCATGCCTTAATTTTGCGGGCGAAAACGTCAAAACCATTTAAGATAGAAATTGTAGTGATGATGGAAATTTGACTACAGTTTCCTAATTTTAGCATCGAATATCACAGTAAAACGAATTTTAGAAATTATGACCTCAATTTAGATCGAGTAAATTGTCAATTTAGGCTTCATCAAACGAAATACACGGAAGACCGTAGCCGGTATGTGTATGCCATAGTAATCGGAAAATTTAAAAAAAAATGAAATTCTCGTAGGTTGGGGTAAAAGAATCCAACAGATTTTGAGGTCCAAACCTAGTGAACGCATGAGCTACAGTAACTAACTCCCATTGCGAATTCGCAGACATGCCTGGGTGTATTAAGCAAACAAATAGGCGACTGAGCTCGCAAATTTATTCCGGTGAGGAGACATGGGTAATGCAGAAACGAAACTGGAATAAATTTTCTGGCAATTAAATATGCAGCTTTTCACGGCGATAATAAAGAGGTGAAACCGTAACAATGCCTTATTAGGCTCGCCACTAAATATTCAAACAAGCTGCTCGTTTAGACTTATTTCCAAGATTAAAAAACGAAAGCTAGGCTGAAACAATCTCCGTGCTATAAACAAGGGAAATTAGCGCGTTTGCATCGTTGCCATCCGAATGGACACTCGGAAGAGTGAAGTTTAATTGTTTTTAGCGGTGAATTTATTTGTTTGAAACAGCCTCATTTGCACGCACTGTATAAAGTAGCCCTGATTGATGAGCAGCGTAAGCAGTTAACAAGCGTTTGGGGGATTTCTAAGATTGTGGAATCTGTAGGAATTAAGATATAAATGACTTTTAAGGACCTAAAATATAATAAATAACGGCATATTCTGGGAGAGAGAAAGAAAAGCACAAATATATCAGCTAAGGCTGATATTTATATATTTTTTTAAGGATTTTTTTAATTTAAGGATTTAAGGATTTGTTTGCAATTTTGCAATTTAAGGATTGGTTTGCATTTGAGAATGGCCCTTGCAGACAACAACAACAACCGTTATGGTTTTTAGGGATTTCATGCCCTATGAGCCGATGATAAATAGAAGAATCTAGTCAATAAATACACTACAATCATGCAAAATAGTAAATATAAACAACATCGTCAATATAACTTGTGTAAACTCAACAATAAAAACATTGTAAAGAAATGAGAAATTCAAGAAGTTTGTAGATTAAAAGGTACTTCCCCCCCCCCAGCCCACATAGAGGGCACTTGACTGGCCTTTACTAGAGTTCCAGTACAAAAGCAGGACAAGTAGAAATAGTAAGCAATATAATATCTGAGTGAGAGTCAGGTTAAAAGGAATACACACATGATATCCGATCGATTATGTGCGATTTATGGAATCTTGTAAATTAGAGGTCAGCTTAGCAATGTTGAATGCCAGCCAGCATGTAATCCAAATGGTCCTCAATTCGAAAAATTCTGCCTAGACCACATTTTTATTGATTGATTCAAATTGTGTCTGTCATATGCAAAGCTTCGAATTAAAAATGTAGTTAATGAGGCACTGTTTTAGACATTGACAAGGATAATTTATCGATTTTGATTTTTACCATTAATTTAGCTTGTTTAAGTGCTCGATAAAACGAGGTTCACCTGAATTGGTTGTTAGTGAGATTCCGAGTATGTGGGATTAAGTTGCTTGACGATTACGCTGAAAAACCTTTTGCTGGATTAATTTAAGTTTCCTAGGATTTTAAAATCCAATCGATTTTCCGTACCTCCGTCAACGTTTTTTTTTTTCCAAAGATCATTACTTGGAATTGTTCATCCAAATAACCCTCAATCCAACTGAATTTGGGGCAATGACACAAAAAATGTTAATAAACAAGCAGAAGAAAAATAAGTGAACACTCAAGTATAATTCCAACGTGAACACCACTGCAAGAATGGGAGAAATTCCCATGAAATTGACAGAGAAAGCACTCATCTAGCATCTACATAACAAATTTGCAACTCCGAATTAACGTGAACCAAGCCATTGGTTTGAAGTTCACAATTATTGCCAGTTAGAATTTTAATATAAACTAAAGACTACGCCGTTGGCTTATATGTAAAACGGGAAAAAACTAGATAATAAAACGTAGCTGTTTTCATTAGACGCATCGCATTTCCAAATCAAGAAGAACCCTGGAGGAAGATCATTACGTGATGCTCTACTGATGTCAGTATGATTCTATGATTCTATCTATAGTGATTTTATGGTGATATCACTATGGTTTTATACTGATATCACAATATAGATACTGGTTTTTGGGACCACTAATTTCAGAATGCTTAGTGATATCAGTTTTATAGTGGTTTTTGAGACCACTGATTTCAGTACGGTTAGGGGTATTACCACATGTTTTACTAATATCAGTACATAATTAGTACTTATATATACTGTATTGATTACACTGATCGAAAATTCCACTTTCAAAGGAAATAAACATAATTTAAAGAAATTCTTAAAGGGCAAAATAGCAAACCTAAAGATTAGGGTAACCAAAGATGTTGGAGATAGTAAGCAACTGACAATAATTTGGCCAAATGTCAGCTTATTTCGCAAGAGTCATTTGGCCATCAGTGCTTTCGGATTTCAAGGATACAACCAGCACTGAATAAACGTGTCCTTACTTCCAAGTTCAAGGGGATAATATCGAAAGCGAAAAACTGTTCAAACGGCACACTTTATTACCAGCGTCAAGCACCCATAGTCGAATAATCGTGGAGTTTTATGGAAATATATCTAGGAGTACAGTTTGCGGCCATTGATGGCAAGGTCAAAGCAGTTAACCCTTTGCTTATTGTTGAATACAATGACCGTAAAGGAGCGTCTTAACTTCGCCCCAATAGCTTTCATGCGCATTAAAAAGGCCACTCGAAAGGCTTATCTCGAAGGCAAAGAGCCACCGAGCAGGAAATACAACGACAAATCCTCAATAATCTACACCCAAAGAGTGGTCTCTGCGCATGCGCCATTCCCATAACGTTCAGCTGCTTTACCGCACTATTGTAGTCAAGAAAGATGGTCGTCACCCTTGGAGTATGTGTTGTAACAGTGGAAGGATTCAGGTGGTTTTTTTAGCCCCGTCCACACTTAGCAAACATTTGCAGGAAACATGTTTCCCAAAAATGTTTTCTCGGAAACATGTTTGCTGAAACATTTTCAGCAAACATTCACTGTTTTCGCAAACATTTTCGTGTTCGCTCTAGGGGCGGTAAACATCAAAGACAAAATGTTTCCACTCAACGTCGCTTCTGCTAACAGCAAGTAATATAATGGTTTCGTCTGCTAGTTTATAACATTGCTGGCATTCTTTCTCGGTAATAAACAATTGCATCATTTTCTGTCTTTTTCATGAAGATTGAAAACAGTTCCAGTAAGCTATTAATGAGATGTTGCAAAATGGAAGCCAAAACATCCAATCTTTTGAAACGATGTGGACGACAGTAAATGAGCATTTACACTGTAGATAAATTGAGAATTGCATTTTTCAACATTTTTGACATTTACTAGCTTCTAAAATAGTTATTAATGCTGCACTACAAAAAACAGCCTTCTTTAACACTGCTGTCCATCATGATTTACGCTATTTTTGTTTCTATGCATGCTGCTGATGTGGACACTATGTTCGTGGAAACATGTTTTAGGAAACACTCATCTTAAAACATTGTTTGTCCAAACATTTGCGAAACATGTTTGTAGGTGTGTAGAGAGTAACAGTTCTGGCGTACAGCATTATGTAGTACATACATCTCTATCAATGTGATATACAGACCAGCAAACCAGCCAAGTGAAGTCAACAGGCCAAAAAATAAAATCAATTACCAAGGTACTAAACAAAAAGTAGTCATTTTCGGAAAACAAAAACAATTAATAATTAATATTTATAAACATATTTATAAAATAAATTGTTCACTAATGATCGGTTTGTTTATTTTCTTTGTTTAAGTTTCACTGGAAATGATAAAACCTTGTTATTGTCAAGTCATATTTAAGGTTATCATCAAAGTCAAGGATGCAACGAAGTATTGAGAGAGTATTTGATTGTGTCAGATTACATTTTTTTTAAAAAAAGCACTGAGGTTAATTGTTTAAAATCTTTTTATGGTTTATCAAAATTATAAAACAGCAGCCACGCTATACATTATCCATGTATTATTTTTAAATATCAAATACCAATTTCGTGTGTTCATTCAAGTTCACCAAAAATATTTATTTATTTTTATAATTTTCTACTACAATTACTACCATTTAGTATTTCCTTCTAGTACTGGATGTGATTTTGTATCTGATTTGGTACCTTTTATATACTAAATACTCACGGTATCGTTAAGAATCTAATAATTGTTTGAATATTGGTTGAATATTTGAAATTGTTGAATATTGTTTGAATAATTGGTTGAGTACTACCTAAGTATGCACACATACACCACTTCAAATACGAAAAATTAATAAGCTCGTTATTCTAGCCATTTGCGCCTGGATGGCAACTGCAGGTAAGTTGACCAATTATTGCATGATCACAATTCGACCAAATTATAACATGATCACTTTTTTTAAACGAAAAATATCGTGATAAAATGTAGCCATGTCTGCAGAGACTATCCCTGAGCCTCTCAAAGTGAAGGGCAGCGAGGGCATTCCTGCAGGTATCATTTTTTCTAGCAACTCCATTTTTCAAGCATTATAACACTTTAATCACTAATCTGTAAATCATTGCAGACGACTGCCGATATGTGGGACAATTCATTAGAGATCAGACGAGTTGCGACTATTTTTATCGATGCGACGCTGGAAATATTCCCCAACGTTTCGCTTGCCCCGCTGGTCTCTGCTGGGAT
>JAQIXS010002995.1:0-19861 GCA_034700785.1 Rossiulus vilnensis
ATTTATTCAGACATAGTTTAATTTATCTACATGTAAAAATAGTGTATGCGTCTAAATGTTAGCTACCATCGAAGAACAAACGTGAAATATTACGGTTTTTCTCGCTAACCTGAAAAAATGCATTACGCCCTTTGGAGACTTTTTACACTGATAATTAAAATAAAAAATGTGATTAATAAATTAAGATACTCTCTAGCAATTTAAAATTTGTAGAGCTCGTACATTTAAAAAAATCTAGCATGCATTTCTTGGCCTCATTATATTTCTTCACAGACACTGGAATAGTTAATCAGCATTAATTCATATAATGCCATCATTTATTAAAGCATCCATGAATTTAATTTATAACCATACTTGTATGTAACATGCATAACTTGTAGTCCACACTGATTGGCGTTTGCAAAAAATCTTCCAGACATTTCAAAATTCCAAGCAGTAGAGCGAGTGTCACCCAAGTTATGCATTTTACACATGTCCATGACGACACTCCTTCAGGAAATAAAACTCCTTTTGTAAACAAAACAGACAGCTTATCCTAGCAACTTATGACGAGCCTGATGTCCACCAGGTGACAACGTTTCCGTTCGGCAGCAGCTGTTTTGGCCATTTCTGATGACACGGAGGGCCACCCATTAATTCCCAAGAGCATTTCAAAGCTGAAGAAGCAGAAGCCGCTGATGAAAACAACTTGAAGAGTTTTTCAAATCTCTCATGGACACCATTAATCCCGCCTGACCATGTGGCCTGCATTCAGCGGCTTCCCATCCTAGTGGCCCATCCCCTTGATCCCCCTTTTGTTCACCCTCAAAGGCCGGGATGTATCAAGTTTAAGACTTCAATTTGTCCAATCCCATTTGGTCTCCCCAAGACCCCAAAAGCCAAAAAGGCATAAGATTCGTGAGGGTGAAAGCGGAGACGACAGATGCATTTTGCTGCTCGACCCCCAGCAAAGGTCAGAGGTGGTAGGAAGACCCTCTGAACAAGGTTTACCCCTGAACATGCAGGAGGAAAAAAATGCTTCTAAACAGAAGCCACCGTTGTCCATTTGGACCAATTTGAAAACAGTTTATTTCTCGAGGTGTTGACAGGACCTTTGCGCAATTATTGAACGCTGCATTTTTTCGTCAATTCCTCTTTCGTTTCAAGGCATTTTCATCATCTCTCGCTCACTTGGGTCAATAAACAAGAGCACGAAGAAGAAAAAATGGTCCTCCGAGAAATCCGCACAAAAGATGCTTTTAAAAGTTCGTCGAATAAAAAAGATAATCCTTATAAAAAATATCGATTGGTATTTTCATATACACGCGACTTATATAAAGTTCAAAGCCTCCACCATGCAGCATCTAATGCAGTTAATATGTCCACCGAACGATTACTTCCAAGGAATTTAGGGTAGACAACATGCTGAAATCGTAACGACTTTTGACATTATGGCGGAGGACAACATTCATCTTCGAAGAACTTCTAGAAAGGAAAAGAGAAATTATACCCAAGTTATGAACATGTCTATATTTCTGACTGCGTAGCTCCGAAATAAAGTGCAGCAGAGCGTGTCCTTGCACATTTTAATTCAATTTTTAACCATCTGAAATAGTAACCGCCATCCGTGTCTTATATAGGCCATTTTGTCAAATTGAAATGGGCAGATACAGGATATTAAAAAAAGCGGCAATCGATTATCTGCGCGTTAAATTTGCTTTTTCATCCGGGTATTTTGGCAAAATTATTTCGAGGAATTCGGGACCGCGACTCCATCCCACGACTGGACAAAGAAAAGCTACTAATTAAATCACATGGACATGGACATGTATGTGTTTTATTGATTTCTTCCTGAATTCTTCAATCTCCAAATTGCGGGAACGCGATGTCATACAGACAGTGGTAAATAATCGTCGTAAACAATGTAAAACAACAGAATGAGACATTCATTGATTGTATTTACCCACATGTTGACATAAAAACGCTGAACGTAAAACACGTGAAAATCAAGATCTTTGTTTTATCTACATGTATATACTGTATGTACTGTATGTATCTATTGTTTGCTGTCTAGTTGAACATACCGTATGCTACTATATCTCGATATTTGATTTTGAGCGTCATTCCTGATGCAAATTCCGTGCACGTTAACTTTTAAATTCTGCATATTAAAATAGTATACGTTTAATACTTCTAAAACTGATACTAAAGATCATGACACAAACAAAATTTCTTAATTCTGCACTGTGGACGGCGATGGAGCAAACTTTTTAGTTTTCTTACAAAACTCATCATATTATAGCCTATTATATTACTTTTAAAAATCATAAATTAGTAAAGTTAATCACCAAACATGAACGTGCTGGGCATGTTTGGCATAATAAACCTACGTTGTGCCAACATAACATTTTAGCTTTGATGTATTGAACAGCCAACTAATTTACGCCCTGTCCTACGTAGAAAAACAAAAATGAAAACCAATTCCACCGCATTAGGGTAAATAAATAAACCCATAACTCATTTTTCTCGATTTATGTACTGCATTAGTTGATATAATTGGCAATATCTCGTTACCTAGGATCGAAAAAATGGGTCTTTCATATAGTGCTACAAACAGTGTACATGTAAAATCACGTGTTAAACGATTCGTGAGACGTTTTGCATTCTTGGACGTCCTTTATGGAAGGCCTCCTAGAAGACACTGCACCTTTTATTGTTTTCATTTTTTCGCCTGGTTGTTGGCAAGAAAAGAGAATTCCCTTAAGTCGCCCAAATTCAATTTCATCCTTTACAGGTTTCCCTCCCCCTTTACACCTCCGCTGAAACAGTCGATCAGCTTTGGTTGAGAAGAACCACTTCTTTACATTAAGGTAAATATTGCTGCATTATCTCACCGTGAATGGACAGAAACCGACATCGTGCCTGCCGCATTAAGACCAACGAAGGTAAATCCTTTATCTACCTCCAAGTCGACGAACGAGTGCGGTTTTGCCGCAATCTCAATTCTTGCAACATTCTCAAATTGGATTTTAGATTTTTAGGTGCGGTTTGTATTGATTTCCACTCTTCGTGCGCATCGAGCGCATTACTGCAGCGCCATTGCTTGCCTAATGCCGTGATAAGGAGAGGAGTGAAGTAGACATTGAAGATGGCGATAATGGAAACACGGAGGGACCGGAGGCAACGAATAACGACACACCCTGTAAGACAGAAACTTGGCTCCTTCAAAATTCCGAACGGTCCTTGACGAGCTCGCGAACAAATTAAACGAAGAGCTTAATTTATTGATAGGAAACTACTGCAGGATCATGTACTGTTTGAAGGCATGTCGCCGAGCAAATACCGATATTAATTAGAGGCAAAATTGGCTCCACCAAAATTGAATAGCCTAGCTTGTTCGAGAAGCGGGGTAACCCTGAGGAAAAATGAATGTTTCCTGTTCTGTTCTTCGGCAGCGCTGCAAGAACATGTGGCATCTCAGATATCCCTTATAGGAAAAGTCTTTTTCCAGTTGTACTAATTATGCATAATGGTAAGGAGGCATTTTAGATTTATTACGTGGAGCAGTTCATCTAAATCGACAGAACAATGGTATATTTACACTCCATCTAAAGTGAAATAACAATGCGACATTTTACATTACTTCTAAATTGATAGAACAAAGGACTATATTACATGTACAATCAGATTGCGGTTCTAGAAAAGAATGGCATACTTGCTGTTTAAATAACACGTACATCAGACACTTAAATATTTTTTTAGCTAATGTGGTCGAAGGTGCATGGCCCCCTTCTAGTCCATTATTGTTCTATTAAAACGGAGTATAGGCCTATATAAAAAAGCGAATTGGGGTAATTTGTGTGAACTCCCCTTGTAGGAAGATCAGTATATATCACTACCAATATACTGATAGGCCCCCGTGATGATATCACTGAGCATTCTGATATCAGTTTAAAATCATAGTGATATCAGTAGAGAATTACATACAGGTGTTTTCTCCAGGGTCACCTCCTCCAACCTAGGACGTCCTTTATGGACAGCTCCTTGTAACAACCATACAGTGGTGGGTAAAGGAGCATTAGCCCAGCATGGTGCCTCCCTGTATTATATGTACAAACCAACAGAGAATGAACTAAGTGCACGCGGTGTTACCATTTGTTTAACGCATGAATCAGATTTTTACATACAATACACATATATATATAGATATATAATAATAATACTGATACATACAATACACGTACAATTCGCGAAAAAAGTAAACTTGAGCACAAATTTGACCATATAGGCTATTGTTGAAGAACAACAACTTGAAAGTGGAATTTCAAAGTTTAATACTGTAGAATGCTTATTGTTTCCGGCCATAAATAATGCAGGAGAGCGTAATTTGGAGGTAAAACATTAGATTACAATTCAAATTGAGGCAAGAGGAAATTTCAAAATACATGTATGCAGTTCTGTTGAGTTTCGCCCTTGTTTGAATTGGTTGCCAGTGACCAATGACATATTGTTTCGAAGTGTTCGTAAAGTCTCTACAATTGCAAACCAAACGCAACACACTTATTCAACACTAGTTTGGTGCTCGTAATATCAAGGGGACGTCAAAATACACTGGTAGGGAGTAATACTAAACGACATTGACACACAACACCGTTGGTCGTTTCTTTCTTATCGATTTTCCTTCTATGAGCAGGGAACCGGATGCTCAAGTATGACGTCGCAATATGGCGCCTTGGGGAACAGTGATGGAAGACCCGCAAGATATATGCAGGTTTTATTTTCATGCCTAGTAGCCACTAGTAAATGAGATTGTTTCGATCACATTGCCATTGTTAAGTGATGTACGCGAAATAGGAGCCCATCTCAATCGTAAGCTAAACATTTGTAAGATAATTGGTAGAAAACTACAGTAATTACACCTGTCCAGATGTAACAACTAATAAAATGAGAGCAATACTTTTTTAGACCTAGTGTTGTTAGATTATATGACCATAAACGTTATCGTGCATAGCTTAATCAAAAAGTGGACAGGAGTTTGTGCAGTCTTCAACAGTCATATTTACCTTAAGATTTGCGTTGATAATGGTCGTGACATCGACAGGTATGTCCACACAAGTCCAATATCTGATTGTGCCGTTGGTTAAGGTTCAAGAGACTAAACTTCACATTTCCGTGAAGGAACTACATTTCTATGAAAAATTCACTCTATATTACTCTTTATAGTCGCCCTAAAAAGGGATGACGTCATATTTTCAAAAGAAAATGACGTCAAACCATGGTTAACTTTTGTAGACAAAATGACGTCATTTGAGGACGTTATAAGATCGTCTATTGGTTATTTTCCTAATAATCCATTACATTGGAAAAGAATCACTAATATGTGAGGTCTCCTTATGGAACAAGATGACGTCATATTTACGTACTATTTCGAGCGTTTATGGTCATTATCGACTGATTTTAGGACCTTACACTGTTGCAAAAAATACGTCCGAATTTGTTAAACCCTTATCCCCAACCCAACCTCAGACGTCCTTTATAAACGTCCCCGAAGACAGTTTACCAGTCACCAGCGCCCCCTGGCGCATCAGGATACAGAAAAAAAGATCAAGCTGTTTCAAAACGTCTATCAAGACAGACTATCCAGTTCAGTTTTTATAGACTGTAAATCAACCACCTGAAGGTTTATCCTTAGATAAAAGCTAAAATCATTGGAGAAATTTTGCCCACGCTTGCACGAATTTCGTCCGACTTCGACTGGCGCACGTACAAAATGTTAAAAGCGAATGAAATTCTAGGGATATTTTTGCGGGCGTCAGCTGAATCAATAGGCCCATAATGTCCCGAGGTAGCGAATGAGGAGCCACATTACATCTTTTATGTAGGCATAAAAGCAAAATGAAAAACGGCCATAAATTTGCAAAGCCAGACAGGGGTAAAAACATCCAGAAATCCGAAATTATATACGACTGGATTTTTGCAGGTTGTTTATAAATCGCAAGGGGTAGATACATTTCTATATTCCCCATGAATTTAAGCAAAGTTATGGACCCCAGCGGATGGATTCATATATAAATGCAATTTGAAGAGGGGTCCGCGGTCCTTCGTTTTCATCTATCCTCGGCATTTTTTTCAGGGCTGGTCGGCGGAACGCATATCAATGGACAATAAAATAAATATCAGCTATTTTATCATACAGGATGGTCTTTTCGTTGAATGTATGATTACTGCCATGGCCCAGCTGTCAAGCGCACGTGGGCTGCAATCATCTGCAGGGGTAAACTGTAGAGAGAGCTTCAGTATTCATGTATGCAAAAAAAATGGCATCGAAGAATTGGGAGATCTAAGAGACCAATGGCATACCTATAAATTCGCCCCTTGAAGATGACACGCATGGATGCTGCTTTCTCAAGCAGAGCACGACTTGAGATAGGGGCACCCAAATCAAAATCGTGTTTGCCTGGTGGCGGATCAATCGTTTCAAGTGGTGTGAAACAACAAGTCGGCCAGTGAAGGGCGTGCTTCGCATCCCAAAAAATTCAACTAACTTTGATCAAGGGAGCAGCCAAGTGATGGGATGCAATGTGTCCCATTTTTAAATTGAATTGCTGGGCAAATCCGAAATGTGCTCAACGGCATCGTTATTTCGTGTCATGGTTTCGTTTGGAATTAATGGCATTAAGGTCCAACCAAAAATATGCCCACCATGCAAAAATAATACACATTTTTGCTTCAAATACTCATTATAAATGCTAATGCTATTTTCTCCAGTGTCCGCAGTGTCGGAAATTTGGGTTTCCGTTATTTTTATTATTTCAAAATGTCTCGTTTAATTGTATAAATAAATAAATTGCAAATAAATTTAAAAATTAGACAATGGTCTTTCGTGTAAAGCAGCCTTGCATTGCGGGTTGCATAATGCTTTTTTTTCAAATTTATTACATTTTTAATAAATAACGAGGCACTTTTGAATTTATAAAACATAACGGAGATCAGAGTAGAGGAATAGTAGATCTAGACATTATAATTAGTATTTGAAGCAAAAATATGTTTTTTTAATAGCTATAGAATATAATAATAGTAATAATAATTGCAAAGAAAATGAAGAAACATTTAAAAAGTCTACAGAGGACGTCCGAGGTTGGAGTGGTGTGGAGGATTTGGTGGATTGTCTTGTGCGGTATTTGTCTTCTGCGAGAGTGTAAGCTCTTGAATACAGTTAATCCCGTCAAAGACGACCACTAATGCTCTAAATAGTACGTGAATGTCACATCTTTTAGGTCCTTTTTGTAAATCGATGTCATCCAGTTCTATAAAGAAACGTCATTCATTGGTCATCATTTTCCAGTCTAAAATAGCTACATTTAAAGTCGAAAGTTGAACGCCTTAAAAATGACCTTTATATTAAATCTTCCCGTCATGTTATGGGAAACGTGTTATGAGGAGCAGCTTTTGTAAGCAAGGAACTGCTCAAAGGACCGCGCATTTTAATAGAAATGCATTAAATGTTACGACCAAGAATGTCTTCTCACTTCCTGTTTTGCCGAAGCAAGGTGGCTGGCTACCAAGGAGGAGCATGTGCAGTGACTCTTTCATCATATTGCCAAAGTCTCCTTAAAAGTCAGAATTTTTCCAGACTGTACAAATTGCACATGAAATTCGATTCAAGGGTGCCAGAATGTACCGATCTGCACTGTATATATTAAACTCCGCATCGTAATATATTGGAATTTCGATAAAAAATATATGTATAGAAACGACTCGAACATGATAATTTGAATTTTCAAATACACATTATTACGAATGCTTCTAAAAGAGCCAAATAAATATACAGTAATGAAAATGCCATTGCGCACGCGTCTCTTATTCGAAACAAAATTATGTGCAGTACATGACATTGCGGTCCTTAAAGTCATTGCTAAAATGTTTTATTGATTCCATTCCTAAGATTACTAAACAACGAACTGTTCTTCGAAGAAATCACAATTTCTAGGACAATATACCGACGCCAATTTTGGTGCGTAAAATTAGCGCACAGAAACTTAAAATAGTTCGGTGGATAAAAAAAATACACCGAATCCTTCAAGGAATTTAATTTTGGCAACGAGACAAAAAGACATTCAAAATCAAAAGGCTGATACAAAAACTGGAAGCAAGGGAGAGAAAAGTATTTCAGGAAATAGTTTTGTGACAATGGTAGCCAAGCTGTCGGGTCATTTCTGAAATAGGTCTACACTGACCTCTGAGATAAGTTTGTTGCACGGTTTCACCCACAATACTCTCAGCCAGTCGCTCGCATTGTGTTCCAGTTCCCCTTCTAGTTTTTGCATGCATTTTTCATTTTCCCCTCCATTTTTTGATTGCTAGAACGATGACTGCGTGATTCCCCAACAACAACAAAAAATGCTAGGGGAAAAGGGAGAAGAACTGCAAATGAAACTAGCGAGATATAACTAAGCCATTCGCTCTTACTCCATCTCACTGTGCCCTAGAGTTCTCAAACAAACAAAAAAAGTCAATGCCAGAGACCCCCATATTGATCTTCTGACTTATCTGAAGCAACTGTCTCCCTTCATGCACCCTCCTGAGCACTCGACATAATACACTTCCATTCCGTTTACCAAACTCCCGACTATCTCCTCCAAAAGTCGTTCATAAATTTCAGTACAAGAAGGAATAACCAGCCGGAGGGTGTCTCGCTCTGATCCAAAAGGATTTAAAACAGTTACTCGCACATTTTTCCTTTAAATACTTATTATACATGTAATTGCTAAATTTAATTTTTTCAGTGCAGCATTGGTTAACCACTATTACTTAAAACCACCCGTTTATTTATAAAAAATTAAATAAACCTGAAAAGAAAAAAAAACTCGTATAACCTCTGATGTCAATCTTCGGAGGTCGCATAACGGGAGGAGGAGTTGAAACAACCACATAGGGAATTTATCACCCTTATGGCCATATATAGTTTTAAGACCTTATAAATCAAAGATATAAATAGAGTCAATATGTATTTTGGTTAGAATAGTAAATAAATAGGTGTTACTATATAAGGGGTGGGTCAGGGTTCCCACCGAAATGAAAAAAAAAATCCCTGCCAATCAAAAATATTTATAGAATAAAATAGAAACAAAATATGCTAATTACTGATATTTTTAATCATTGTTTCAAAAATTGAAAGAGTGCTATGGAAAATAGGGGAATTCCCTATTTTTGATTAAGTCTTTTAAACAGCATCATAATTAATAATTTGAAATTATGGTAATTTAGCAATTAAAATAACTATTTCAAGAAAAATTACATTGTTTCTTTTGTTTCGCTAAATACTTTTAATACCTGCTTAAACTGCACAATGACTATGCACCAAAGTACAAAGTCATAATAATTAATTACAAGACTGCTCAACGATGTCAGAGTACAGGTGTGCGAACAACCATTTAGTTTTTGAAGTGTACAAATGAGGAGGGCATCTGTAGGTTGTCCCTTTTACGCTTAGGTCCCTGGATTTGCCAACCGAAATTTGCTATCGAGTTAGCACTTTCTAATTCGTTTCCACAGACACCCTTGGAGAAATTTCCATGGCAGGGTTGGCGTGCTTTTCGTAAATCACGCTTAAAGAGATTGCTTTTGATCCGTGTTATTTGAGCACCAGCTGAGCGTCGCAATTGTACTTTTGAGCAGCAAAAGTCTCGCCTACCATCGCGACACAATAGGCAAGACAATGCCGGAAGTGCGCGGTTAAATCCGGCACCACCTTAGTATCGACCGAATGTGGCGCACATCGCAAACCCGGATTTCAAACAATAATCCCCCGGGTTAGGAATCACACGTGCGCCTCCTTGCGGACACCAACATGGGTGGCTGACAAAACCGTCTTCACAATATTGGTCCGCACGTTAAAGAGATACCCCTAGAAACGTGTTCATACTGGAGAACAGAACACTGCTTCCTCTTCCTGCATAGCGTTCTTATTAAATAGCAACGGCACTTTAAAACTGACTTAATGGCCGTTTTGGGGTTCACAATGGCTGATCTGATTAGCTAAGCCACGAGTCCTCAAAAATCAACAGCCTACAGTGTGTCCACATGGTTTGACGTATCATATCATAAAAAATTGAATAAACTTGGAAAAAATTTCAGAGGTTTCATTTAGGAGGTTGCATAGCGGATTTTTTCCCATGTTTATTTACTTTTTTTTCTAAATAAATGACAAATTTTCAAATAATACGAAATTCGATTAAATATAGTTGACGACCAGCCTTGGGCGCTTCCAACCTTTTCGCGCAGCCAAAACCGCAGTAAGCGGTTTTAAATAATTTTTAAGTATGTCTTATTTGCCCCTATTTAGTAGTTTGTATTGGGTATTATTTTGCATATTGTAACGTGACTGGGTATACGTAAGTGTTGTTCGCAACCTTTATATTCCTTTTCCTCTATTATGGAATAAATTTACTATCATTATTATTATTATAATCGATGCCTTTGCAAAGAAATGAAAAACAACTCACGCCCTTATGGTGTTTTAATACGTTTTGAACAGCGTGTAATTTTAGAACACGATTTTCGTTAGGCATAATAAAAAGCAATTTTACTTTCAAGTTGTTCCGTAAATTACTCTTCTTGGTATTTTTTTTCCAAACTGTCCAATGATTATGCTAAAATCAGTGGAATTGATGGAAATTTCATGAAGTAAATTAGCGGCTTCCATATTAATGCATTATTTATCAAGGACTTAAATGATAAATAACCTGCAGGCATCTTAATCTCCAGATGTGTAATAAAATTGGGCGATATCGGTAGTCCCACTACCTCACCCATAATGGTTTATTGCCCCTGCAATGACCATACCTGCATTACACCTAATTAATGCATGATTGCCATCTTTCATGATAACAATTACTTTTTTAATTTCCATCGTCTCGCACGAGATGGTGCAGAATTACAAAACGTTTTCTCATTTTGGACGTTTCATGGCCGAAATCACTGTAGCAGAACACTTATTCGCTGATATGTGGTTTCGTTTAACAAATTGACCTCAGCGGCAATTAATGCTATGTTAAAAGCGTTAAATCGCATTATGCGTATACTTATGAATTTTAATTATCACGCAGGAATACAATGCGATTCATTATAGCGACTTCGTTGGTAGACTAGGCTGAACTATGAAACCTCTATTTTTTAACAGCTACATAAATTGACAAATCTTGTGACCTCATCTTTATCCAACCAAAATGCTAATCGAATTATTTGTGTAAGTCATGGAATTATTCATGACATATCTAATTAACATCGAGCTAATCTCATCTCGATATATCCCCTTACATGTATTTTTGGTTACAATACTAACAATGTATGCTAAACAGTGTCTATAGTTTTATAATGCATGATATCCCTCGATCTCATAATATTTACTTCTAGTTACTAAATTTTTTAGAAAACCTGCGCAGTTTCACGGGCATTTTTGCGGTGAATTTGCATTTTGCTTTCATTAATTTGCTTGTTTCAAGCGTGTTAATTGCATTATTATATAAATCACTAAACATCTTCCACCTTCAACATCCCAAATTTCTATTTAGTGTATATATCAAAGTACATCACTATTCCATTAAGCTTGAATTTGAAAAAAAAAATCTTTCAACATTTTTTATGATTAATTTAGGATTGCTTAGTTATTAGAGTAATTTTACTCGACTCTTTTATTTTAAAAAAAATTCTAACCTGATAAATTCATAAAATGTTTTCCATGCACGAAATTCCATTACCAAAATGGAAAGAGTTTTTTCACCAATAATAGCCCTGAGCCATGTGGATCTACTTGTGCTACCCAGATACATGGTTAGGATGTTATTCGGCAAGCATCCGCTAATGTATGTTTTCGGCGAAACGAGGGAAACCTTATAGCAATTTTTTTCCAGACAAAAGCTTTAATTGAGGAATTATGTAGTTCATTAGCGCTAAATTAATTTTCCGCAAAACTTAATGGCAATTAAATACTTCAGCAAGTGCATTAATTTTGAAAGTTGAGGCTTGCTAAGGCCACCATCTTAATGTCATGTTTATGCAAGACACATTTTATCCTCTTAATGGGGGAATTGAAAGGACAAAAACATTATGTAAACATCGAGTATAATTGGCCATTATGTTTCTGGAATGGTTGAAATAGAGGGTGAGCAACAACCGCGCTGTAAGGTCTGTTTCTAAATGCATTTGCTGGGTTTTGTCCGTCATTTTGGTCAGTTTTGACAACTGCTTCGACCAGCAATAGCACTAATCGTCGTTAATAGTCGGATCATCCGGGAATCGTTTCATGGTCACGTGGTCCATGTACTGTATATTAAAACAGATTGAGCGTGATTTTCGTCAAAACCAACACCGAAGGCGTATTCGCAACTCCGTTATTTTCAATTCGCTCCGTTGAAAATATCCTGTCGATTTGCGAGAAGCAATCAATTGTCATGACTGCAAACAACGCTTAATTATTTCAGTACATAAAATTTAACGAAACGTTTATGGGCAAAGGGAGGGGGAGAGAGACAAAGGGTGAAACAACGTAAAGCTTCCACTGCATGTAGCAGTCAAATGGATTCAATTATGAGAATTCCTGCAGCAAATCTAATTTAGAATCCGGCGGAGAAAATTCGTTTGCGGAATGATTATGTACATAAGTTTGTACAGACGTAAAAACAAAATAGACGCAAGAACCTTTGGTTAAACTAAAATAACCGAAAACAATCTGTCTATTTACCGTACCAATTAAGTCGAGATGGAATCGGTACATGGCGAGGGGGATGGGGGGGATTACAAGCAAGTTGATGTTAAATTCAATACAGCATTCCAAATTTCTGTGTGATTGCAACTTCCTCTTTATACATCTTCTAATTTCCTCCGAGTCATTTCATGAATCTTCATGAACTAGAAGATTTGTTACATTTTTGATAAATAGTCAGAACCGCAGGTCCGCAATTGCATATCGCGCTTAACTGCAAGAATGAAGAAAAATGATGCGACCAATCAGCTCATACCTTAAGCTCCAACTTCCAAATCTGATTTAAATGAGCAAGAATACCATGTGATATGAACTCATATTTAATATACAAGCGTATGCCATAAGGGGTGAATGCTCTTGGCGCATTTGTTTGTTTAGTTTGATATGAGCAATAGAGCTTTTAACATCACCTAAAAGGGACCGTCCATAAAGGACATCCATCAAAAATCGACTTAATGACCCGTCCATGATAATAGAAATTTTCCAGAGGACGTACTTTGCTTGGTCAAAAGTCATGTATATGTACTGCATGTCCTTTCTGGACAGCTTCTAAGGACTTCAGTATTAATACTGAGCAGTATAGCCCATGGCAGTTAAACAGTATCCTAGACTCGGGTGCACATATTGTACATTGTAATTAATTTTAAAGATCACTGTTAAACCAGGATGGAAACCAGCAGTTTTTTTATATGAAAATTTACTTTATGGAAATCGTGCACGCTTAAGCCCAAGGCACAAATAAAGCAAACAAATCTTTATCATGGGCTGATGAGCACATAATTCCTACAGGCTTCAACTAATAATCCCTCTTAATGTAAACAGGAGTTTTCAACTTACATTTTTTTAAGGAAAAAAAGCTAACCCAAACAAAGCCTAAATAAAGGGATTAACTGTTGTCATACATGCACAGTCTTATCCTGGCATAAAGTTACAACCGGATGCATAATATTAAAATTGGCCATGGGAGTTGAACCACCCCATGATTTCTCATAAGGGCGTCGCCATATTGGTCCGAAATAAAGGTCCCATTGTTCACGTACTGTTGCGCCCGAAGGGAGAGGGGGTCATTCGTACAAATTGCTAAAACGTCGGTAATCCATACATAATCAATAGCTGCTTGTGTACACGAGCAGCAGCGGCGAATTTATTGAAAAAGTACTGCTCCGGTGGTCCTAAATAATGGGCAGCACTGTAGCGACCCTGCATTATGCAGGCTACTGTCAGAATTTGGGAGTACGGTTGTTGGCTGTTTTTAAGGGCTTCCAGATGGGACATTCCCCGTCCCCCAGCCCCTTGAAGATAGAAAAGTTGGGGGACGGAAAGTAGGACCAAATGAGATTGGGGGAAGCACCACTAGGACTGCCATGACCACTTTTAATGTAACAGAAACCCATTCAGTAGCCCCTGTTCCCCTGCATATAGGCCACACTGGTTCCTTTCTAGTCGTACCGTTCGACTGCTGTCACGAATTAGGATTTTTAATCAGGCGTGACCGTTTAATTGGGGCGGTACGTTTGGGATCATTACCAGTATAATGAGAAGGGTTGGAAGTCGGCCTAAAACGCCAAAAACATTAAAAATAAACCTCGCTGTTGAGCCTGTTGTGTCATACTAAGGAACGGTATTTGTGCAACAAATACATATACAGTGGTATGAAAGCCTCAAACATGTGGTAAACTTGCGTTGTTTAGGTCTCGAGCAGCTCAGTGGTCTAAAATACTGTAGTTTCAAATTTTACGTCTGTCTTGGCCAAATTATTGTTTTCAACAAGCAGTACATAAATACATGAATGAACGCTTTTCAAAAGAAGGAAAAGTTATCGATATATTGTTAACTCATTTTGGATTCCTATTTTTTACCTTATTTTTTTAGGATTGGTCCTTGTCAACGGGTGCAAAACTTTAACAGAAACAACGATGATGGCCTTGGCCAGCAATGAAAAACCCAAATGGACCAAATAGACATGTTTAGCTTTCGTTGTTAAAATATGGCTTCAAAACAGCTATAACTCTTAATTTTCAGGCAGCTCCGGACTTGATTTTATCAAAATCGAGGAAACTTGGATGCAAAAAGTTAAAGCAGCGATAAAAAAGGTTTCGTCACAAAAAAGCACTCCGTAAATTTCTAGTCGGGCCACTAAATTTATGAGAAACTCCCGGAACATTAGCTTGTGTGGGTGGGTAAGAATAAATGCAACGATAAAATTTATCGAAAAAAACTGAAATATTGCGAAGGCATAAACGTCTGGAAAGCCATTGACGGTCGTTCGGACATGCAGGTCCGAAGCAAGCCATAAAAAGATTTTTCTTTTTTTAAAAACTACTTGGTGAAGAGGGGGGGGACGATGGAAACACTGGAGCACATTCTTCACTCAAACGTTACCATAGTAAGTTAGTTAACGGAATAACTCAAGTGTCAAAATCCTGAGTCAGCTCAACAATAGATAATAAGTCAGCCTACGTGATGTTGTTGTACAGAGCACGCTGAAGCCGTAAAAAACGATCGAAAACTTCACTCGGGGAACCACGCGGGCAAAAAACGTGTATTGTTTGTAAGACAATAAATAAAAGTGCATCTGGAGAGTCCTTTGTTTCAAGCAGTATCAGAAATCCCATAAAAATAGAAAGCTGAAAAAGGAGAGAAGAAGTGGCGCATAATGCGCAGCCAAAAAAGTCTGCCTTTTCTTAAACCTCGGTTACGCTGTGTTCACAAAGACTGTGAAAAAAAAAACCACACCCGAAGACGGGGGTCATCCATAAAGGATATTCCTAAAAAAGTCGACTTTTTGACTTTCCCTCCCGTCCTTTCTGCCCTACCAAAGTAACACAAAATATGGTTCACATAACATTAGTTAATTTATTTGGACAAAAATGATGTCATCTTGTGTGGACCAGCAAATGAAGACAATGCCGTCATACAGGGTGACCCAAAATGTTTATTTATTTAATCTAGTATACAATCTATCTGCATTATACTGTACAGCTTTTATACTGTTGGGTCACCCTGTATATCTCTGCTAAATTACGCCAACTTTCAAACAACGTCTCATAATGCTGAAGTAGTCTACGTGTTCAAAAATATAAACTGCATGTTATGAAATGTACAAGTACTTACATGTATAATTGGTGTGAATTTGAGAAGCATATAGAACACCCTGTATTGGTAACTTCTGAAACGCTCCACATCCTACGGAACATGCATTTAGAAAAAAACCTGGAATGCTATCTTAAACTTGTCTTATACATCGCCCTTCAGATCATGCAGCACTTCGAAATCGACAGCTGGTGGGTGGACAGAAGTGCCAGTTTTCAAAAGATAAGATTCGAGTAAAACTAAGCCAATAAAGATAGAAAATTAGTTCGACATTTTTTTTATCCAGAAATCCGTCGACCGTGTTTACTTTAAAAAAAGCGCTTCGCACTGCATTTCATTTTTTTACTTTGAAACATGCACTGGTCACTTTCAATTAAGGCCAGCTGTTTAGTTCCTCAGAGATCCCGGATGAAAAATTGATCTCTTAAGCTTGCCCAAGGGCGAATTTTCATCATATTGTCATACCGTATTAGTTGAGCATCAAGATTATGAATAAAACATTACCATACGTTTGCGGACTATTTCAAAACGTCCTAGAACATTAATGTGCATCGCTACATTTAAACTAACATATTTTGTTATTAAATTCAACTCATTAGGGTTTCTGTTTAACTGTGTACTGTGAATCAACTAATGTATTTCTCTATATTCTTAGAATAATCACGAAAGAAACCACGAAAAAAATATAAATAGTTGCTACGCTGCTATGCAGGAAAGCTACATTATTTCCTACTTATATTTACCTCATAATAAAAAATTCACAGCGTGTTATAGATGATATTACACACACACATATATATATTTTTTCCCCATATATTTTCCATACATATATTTAAATGTATTTACTTCTCAACATCCAATATTATTAACATTAATATCAATAATGTTTTGATATTAATAAGAAGAATTTTAAATTACGAGCATACTTGTATTTGGTTTTGGCTCAATGGTCCCGATCACAGAAGCCAGCACAAAAACAATTGTTGGTGAAATGCGATAGCCTTCGGCAAACATTTTCGAGCACCATGCATGATAAAGGCAGATTTTGCTTCAAGAATTATTTTGAGAAAAATAATTGCTGGGGCTGTTCCACGACATGATCGAAAGTAGACGAGATCATTTTTCCCTCATTATTTTATTCATTTATTTTGGCGAACGATTGCTGCAGAGTACCTTGATACGATGCAAAATAGGTACGCGATTCGCTCCTAATGGGGATTTATAGGCTACATCATGTCCACAAAACGAAATGCATGGATTTCGGAAATGTTGAGGCCACAGGAAACTTGAGCACAAAAGAAAGTCAGTCGGTTGCTGTTCACCACGCCCCAGTTACATAAAAAGACAAGATCGAGCCTCACTGCCAGTGTAATAGTCTATATTTACTGCAACACGGTGTATTAAAAAGAAATGAAGAGCTATCTTTAGTGGACGAACTCGTGGCATCGTTCAACAGTCGTAAACCACGCAGAAAGAACTAGAGAGCATGGACCCGAGGGTAGTCAACCACCACCACCGTAGTGCACACCGCACTGCGCATTCTTTTAGTCGTTTCCAAAGAACACTTGCCTGATCATGTAATCACTGACTTTTGTCAATCATTAATTCGCCTGAGATCAAAATGCGGCGTGTTTGCCTCCTTAATGCTTGCTTCTTTGATTGAAAGACAAGTTAGGGTTCAAATTCCGGGTCGACTATCCTGATTGTGGTTTTCGTGGTCCACAATATTTCCAGACGAATGCTGGGATAGTAATTCAATAATCGAACACGACCGCGTTTCCTTCCCAATCATCCTTCAGCAAAACGTTAACATAAGGATTTTTGGAATATTTTATTGATTATCTCGCAAACAGACTGTACGTTTGATATTTATATTCTTTTAAATTAGAAGTCTTCACTTTCGAAAAGCTGAAAACGAATCTCCACCGTAAAAATGTCAAACTACGCACACACAAAAATTGATTGGCTGATAACCGCTTTGACTACATTTTAAGATGCTTTGCTAACATACAAGTATTAAAAGTAGAAACTCGCTCGCGAAAAACAAATTGATCATCATCAATCAGCATCACAAACGCAAAGTTCTGGACAGAAATAAAAGGTGGTGAACTACGTATGTTTTAAAAATTTTAATTCCATTTTAGGCAATGCTGACGTCAGCAGCACGTGGTGGCGATTAAAAACGCCAGACACCATAATAACAACCCATAGTTATTTTCATTATTTTTCAAGGTTTTAGCTACTACTTTATCCATCCGTCCTTACCGGCAATCATTGGTTAGATGTTTAAGACCCGTTCTTGCACCCGTTCCCTATCAACTTGCAGCATTTCGAAACGTGCTAAATGCTGCAATTAACACCTGTTGGGCAATTAACATCTCTTGCGTTACCGTCAACTTGAAGCCCAGGAAAACACAGAAAACCAATTAGCGCTTTGGCGCAAACTAATCAAGCTTCTATTGTCGATAGTTTAAGAAAAAGAAAGGTATTCAATTAGATACTGTCGAAATTAGCTTCAATTAAGAGGGAGATTTGGCTAATTTGCCATACGAAACAGTGCTCATAACCCTGGCCGTATAATGAAACACTAGGCCGTAAAATGAAACTTGGCGAAACGACGGATAAAGAGCGGCTGTATAGCTAGGTATGAGGGTACATTTGTCGTTGACCCTTTCCCCCCCACCCCCCTCCTCCATTACCGAAACCGACAATGGGGGACTCGAGCCTCATTTATGAGGCGGAAGCCGCTCTGGCGCATGATGCAATAATAACAATTTCAAAACTGCAACGCCAGATAAATAATTGACGGCGTAATAAAAACAATGAAGTGCGCCGCATTAAATCACCGGATTATAGCGTACATTTCACAAATGAGCGTAGCAGGAGACTACGAGTCGAAATTCGTACGCAACCGATACGACGCGCCTTAGGGGCAGGCCGACAGCCCCGCTCCCCCGTGGAGCGCCGAATCCAAGAAGAGCTAATTGATCCGACCCCTGGCGGCGGCTGTGTTAAACTAGGCTTCGATGAAGAAATAACCCGAACACTTACATTACGATAATCCAATTCGTGTCGTTGAATGCCGACTGCTCATTGAATAAACGCTGATGGTTTCGCGGAAGCGGAGTAATTTCAATGGCCTTCAGGCTTCGATGGCGCTGAGGGATATGCCAGCAAAACGACAGATTTAACTATTCGAATGCGCTCGCGTGTTCGCATCAGAGAGGTGTTTGAGGTTTGAAATGGAACGTTCTGGAAATCGGTCATTTTCGAATTCACTAGCTGTTTTAGGGAAGAGAAAAGCAGACCAAATAACGTCGGACTAAATTTAACTGCGATTTCACTCTCGGCATGGTTTTGACGCTTTGCGGCCGCCCGAGCAAAGAAATCACTAGTTTAGAATAACGAGCGTACGGTATTTTCGTTTTCTGAAATTTGCCCATGAAGCACAGAACGAGGCCATAAACCGCGACGAGGAAACCAATGAAAACATTTGGTATGTTTGACATTTTTATTCGTCCGTATTGTTACGATTACGCCAGAAATCAAAAACGCAAATTGGGCTGAAAAAAAGGTATGAGAATCATGTTGTCGTTATTCTCCTTGCAGTAGTTATGAAGGAGTTGCGAAATTGCTGTGGTTGCATGGTGAAGAACTGTTTTAACAACGAATGCTGGATACCTTTATACCTCGTTCACACCAGATTCGGATTATGGTTGAAGGGAATATGCATTGGGCGAATTATAATTAGAAAATGCACTCCAAAAGAGGGGTGTTAACACCACAAGCGCGCACGAATCAAGTAATGTGCAGTACATTATGGGAGGCATCTTATTTTACAGGGTGTATAGTTATTATCAAGCGATGTTAGCTGTTATAACTCTTAGCAGAATAAGGAATAGTCTTATTAATCTGGAAAACGTCAGTGGTTATTAGGGATAAATAACACACATATTTGATTTTTGGTGTTTGGTTTAGGTAACAATAATACAGTCTTTGTATTGTTTGACCATGGCATGATAAATC